>JAQQSZ010008577.1:0-13002 GCA_028646595.1 Phalanger gymnotis | reverse complement strand
ACAGTTTGGCTCCTTTGGCCATCTACTTCCACCCCATGATCCCCTAGTTTCCCGTCATTTCCTTTTTGCAGTGTCTGGCTTGGCCCTTTCCAGCAGGCCATATATGCTCTATGATAAGAATTAACTTTGAATAATTTTATGCTGTAATTGCTGCCCGAAGGCTTGTTTGGATCTATGGGGAGCTAGTCACGACAAAACAAAACAAAAGCAAAGAGGAAAAACTACCAGGTTCTCCCATATTTGGACGGCCCAGATGTTATTTACAGCATTGTTTATGAAGCAGTTTCTTGGCTGGGCTGGCTTAAAGCCACACACTTTGTCAGCCTGGAGCACACACGTCCTGTCACATGGCGACTGTGTGCCCTGAGCAAGTAAACACACTGGAATGCTATTATAAGGACAGGGCCAACAAGGTATTAAACATAAACCCTACAAGGAAGACAAAGGAAAGTATCCAGGAAGGTGAACTAAATCTGCTCAATTCACAGGATTTCAGAATGATGCTAACTCCCACGGTATAGTAGGAAGAGCACTAGATTTAGAGTGAAGAGAGCAGAGTTAGAAGACCAGTGCCAATACTTACTAGCTGTGTGTCTATACATAGACAGGCAACAAACTTTTTACCTTATTTCCCACTTGACAATATTATTGAGAGGAAAATGCTTTGTGAACTAAAAAGCACCATATTTACATGAATTATATTTATTGCATACCATATTCAATTCAATTTTACAAGCATTTATAAACTATCCAAGCATGGGGGGCACAATGACAAAAAACAAAGGCATCCCTGTCCTAGAAGAATTTCTATTCTACTGGCATGGAGTGGAGGTGTATAGCATTACAACATGTACACAAATAAGTGAATATGTATACAATGCTGTACAAAATAATTTCAAAAGGGAAAGAGCATTAACAACTGGTTGATCAGAAAAGTCCTTGTGCAGAAGATGGTACCTCAACTGGTCACTAAATGAAGCAGCCATGCAAGATAAAATGTTTCACTAACAAAACCTACAGCATCAGGGTTGCCCATGTGCTGTTCTGCAATAAAGTTCCAGCATACACAAAATCTTGAAGACTAATGATCCTGTTTGAATTTAACGAAATTAGAGAGAAGATTAGTCAGCACAGTGGCTAGCTAAGTACCACTCCATTGTTGCCACAGGGGCTAGTGACTTATGGCAATTTCTATTCTTTACACGCCATAGTGGTTTTCCCTGGTTCAGCTCTGGAAAACCTAACCTCTCCTTAGGGGATTGCCTCCCCACTATGACGTTGATTGGCTCACTGTCCTTATTTTCATTTCCTGAGGAAAGTTGTTAGTTACAGTAATGTAACCTTTGGCTGTAGTCTAGGCTGTAGTCTCCTAAAAGGAGAGGGGAGAATAAAACAGGTACTCAGTATATTAATATAAATTAGGTGCCAAACGGGTTTATTCTGTTTCTGAAAAGGGAATGCTGAGCATAAAAGAATGATAGATAGCATACATTACAGAATGATTAGAACAGAATCTAGTACCCAATCATTGGTACAAGAACCATCAGTCGAGAGGCCTTTTGGGGACATATACAGTTTTTTGCAGCGCTGCTAATGAACTGTTTTTCTCCTAATGATCTGATCAAACACCAAGCATGATTTTCTTCTATTTGATGGCCCCACTCTTTCTGATGTTAACTTCTCTGTTGGTGCCTGCCTACTCTTGCTGCTACTATAAGCGCAAGCACTCTAGTAGATGTTGCCGTTTCTTATAAACCTTTCATGACCTTTCAGTGTTCCTAATGTCAGTGCTGTAGCACTGGAAGAAAACACATAAAGAAAGCAAAGGACACCCAAGGACCCAGGTATAAGCCCCAACTACTTGAATTCACAAAGCATATGGGAAGCCTCCATTGCCATTATATTGGGGTAGAGAAGGACAGCTCTCAACTTCTTGGGGAAATCATCACTTGTCATCTGAGAAACTGCAACCAAGAAGGATTGAAGTCCAGAAGCCTCTGCCTTTATTAGATGTAGCACTTTGTCACCTTTATAAAGTATATATTGGGGGAAGTGGACCACGCCAGGTTTATAGTTCTAAAGCAACCAAAAGGACTTTCATTGCAGGGCTACCATATGGCCTGGAGCAGACATTAATTTCAAGTAATGACACATTATCTTTGGGGTCCCCAAAGTTTTCAGGGGAGCTGTGGGTATGTGTCTCCTGGGATGGCCTCTACATAGTTATTCCCCTTTTCCACACTCACAGAGCTTGTTGTGGTTGTTATTCAGTTGTTTTCAGTCATGTCCAACTCTTTGTGATCCCATTTGGGATTTTCTTGGCAAACATAATGGTTTGCCATTTCCTTCGCCAGCTCATTGTACAAATGAGGAAACTGAGGCACACAGGATTAAGTGACTTGCCCAGGATCATATAGCTAGTAAGTGTCTGAGGCCAGATTTGAACTCATAAAGAGGAGCCTTTCTGACTCCAGGCCTGGCACTCTATCCACTGTACCACCTTGATGCTCCATAGAACTTATGTATCTTGAAAGCAAGATTTGATCCCTTAAGATCACATATAGTATTTTATTTGGCATTTAAAACTTTTTTACAACTTGGACCCTTTTTACCTTTCCATTTTATACTTTTTTTTTACACTTCCCCCACCTTCAATTGCTCTATGAGCCAGCTGCACTAATTCACTTGCCATTCCTCAAACATGACACTAACATCTCCCCACTACTCTTCCTTGTGATTTTCATCCTGCATAGGTGAAACTAGGGCTCCTCTACCCTGTTCTTGGGAATATCAAAAAAACAAAAAACAAAAATAAACACAAAACATTTGTGTTTCCTCAATTAATGAATTTCCTCATTATTTGATATCTGCTTCTAATTTAAACTACTAAAACCTGAAATGAGGTTGGAGAAATAAAGTTTTGTATAATGCTAAAACAGCCTATTAAGTAATCACTAATGCATCTCTTTGAGCTTTGTCAGAGACCAAGCTTGTGTAACTCTACTGAGAATTCCCTTCCAGAAGTTTATATGACGGAAATAGGTAGGAGAGAGAATATTTCTCACGAGCTCAAGTGCAAAATTGCAATATCCGTGAATTGAACTGAAGGGAAGCCACTTGACTTAGAGAGTGTGGCTAGGGTCCTTTTGGGTACTTGGGAATGAGAGTTGCAAATGCTCCATGTACTATCTAAGTCTCAGGGTACCACCTCTCTCTCAAGTGTGTAATTACAGATGGTCAAAGACAATCAACTGTCTGGGGCTGAGGACCGTCTGGAGATTAGAGGCTGCAGAGGAAGATGAAGAGTGAGTTTGAGTTTCAGGCCAGGAAGTGGCCACCTTCCCACCATACACTGGCCCACATGACACTTTTTGGAAATTCAGGAAATGTCTGGGGTCATATGCTGATGATATTTGTGACATCATTATGCAATATCAGGATGCTGATTCAATGAACTCAGAGCATTGGCTCATCCTTTTTTCCAGGCAGCAGCACCTCTAGGGAGCCTTCAGCCTTTGTCAGGTCAAAAGAGTTTATCAAATCAAAGAAGTAGAAGAGTTAGAAGATACCTTGAAGATTATGGAATCATGATCGAGAACTGGAGGGGATCTCAGAACCCATCTAGTTCAACCCCTGAATTTTACAGATGAGGAAACTGAGGCTCGTGGTGATAAGAGAGTTCTTTCTTATATTGGGGGAGAATCCTATTTCCTTATTTTGCCCCACTGGTCCTAATTTCTACCACAGAGCCAAAGATAACAAACGATAATAACTAGCATTTATATGGCACTACTATGTGCCAGATACTAAGCTAAGTGCTTTTTACAAATATTAATCTCATTTGATCCTTACAACAATCCTGGGAAGTAGGTGCTATTATCATCACCATTTTATAGATGAAGAAACTGAGGTTAAATGACTTGTCACACAGCCAGTAAATATATGAGGCAGGATTTGAACTTAGGTCTTCCTGACTTTAGTCTCCATACTCTACTGAGCTGCCTTTATCACCTCTTTGACCTGACAGCCATTCTCATATTTTAAGACAGTCTTTTCTCCAGCCTCAATAGCTCACTCTGCTAATGATTCACTTTGTAACATGGCCAAATTTAGTACACTTTCCTGTAGACTTTTCATTGTTATATTTGATTATTTTGTAGGTGAGAGTTTTGAGGGAGAGGAGGTGGCTAGAAGAGAAGGCTGTTTACTTTGATTTTTCGAGGCTTTGTAATGAATTCGACATCCTGTCCTCATTAAATTCCACCTCAGACACTACTCCTTTTGTGTTCCTCTTTCCCTCACCCATTTCTAAACCATTTAAAATGTGTCAGAGAATAGTTATAAAATTGCATTGGGCATAAGACTTAGACGGAGACAGTGAATGACTAATAACCAGGCCACTGCTAACCTCAAAGAACAAGGATCCAGTTCAGAGAAAGAATGGGACAAAAGAAACATCCTCTCCCAGTCTCATTGAGGATTCCCCATTAGAATAGGGAAAGGGATGTTCCTGGATGGTATAGTGCAAGTTTTAAGGAAAAATAATTAGGTTTTTAGGGCCTTCAAAAATTTGTCCTCTTTCAGTATGTGGACCAGGGTAATAGCATAAAGATGTTTCTTTTCTTTCCTTTTCTCTTCTTTTATGCTATAAATAAATACAAGGATGTAAAACCATAAGGCTTTTAAAATATTTTTGAAAGACAAAGAAAAAGCAAACTATAGGACTGGAAAAAAATAGAAGCATTGTAAATTATTCCATGAACAACTTAAATGTGAAAAAAAATCAGAACATTTGCTTAGTGAGACTCCAAATGGAGCAGAGAAATTGTTTCCCCAAGTTGTGGCTAAGGTCAAGATACAACACCTATAACTAAAGGGCATAACAGAATAATGAGTTCTCCTGGTCTCAGTTCTTCAGTACCAACTCTTGTTCTCAGTGAGATCTTACTCAAACTATCATGTCCAAACTAGAGCAAATCTGGTCAATCTATTGAAACTGCCTTTGGTGGAAATAGTGTGAGCCAGTACACAGAATGTGAGAACTCAAATTACTTGGAGAAAAACCTTTTTTTTTTGACAAGAACTTCTAGGGAAACTAGAAGTCGGGTGGGCAGAATTTAGGTTAAAACTAGCATTTTATACCATATACCACAATAAGCTCAAAATAGATATGTGACCTAAATAGTGAAGGTCATATTATTAAAAAATATAGAAAACAAGATCAGACATCTTTCATTGCTATTGGCTATTGAGAGAGATCACAAATAAATAAGGAATAGAGATGATCACAAAAGATAAAATAGATTATTTTAATTACATGAAATTGAAAAAACCCTGGCATGAACAAAATCAAGTTCTCTGGTGAAGAAAAAAATGATTGAATCAAATAACTCTGATAAGAGTCTAATATCCAAGATATGTAGGTAACTATCACAAATATATTAGACAAAGAGCCATTCCCTGATAGATAAGCAGTCAAAAGATATGAGCACATACTTTTCAAAAACAGAAATGAAAACTACTAATAACCACAGAAAATCTTGATCCAAATCACTAATAATAAAAGATATGAAAATTAAAACAACTCTGGGGTTGCATTCTATACTCAGCAAAGTGGTCAAGATGGCACAAGACGAAGAGTCAATGCTGGTGGGGCTGTGGAAAAATACATACACTAATGCACTGTTAGTTGAATTAGTCCAACCATTCTGGAAAGCAATTTGGAATTATTCTGAGAAGGTGACTAAAAGATCTATGCTTTAGAGATCCCACCACTAGATATAAACTCCAAGGAGGTCAAAGATAGAAAGAAGAGCCCCAAACATAGCAAAATATTCCTAGCAACACTTTTTATAGGAGCAAAGAAATGGAGACAAAGTAGATATCCATCAATTGGTGAAACAATGTAATGAGTATAATGATATAATAATTCTGTTCTATAAGAAATAATTAATATGAAGAATTCAGAGAAGCATAGGAAATGCTACATAAAATGATGCAAAATACATTGAGTAGAAACAAGAAAATGTACATAACAACAAATTAAATGGAAAAAAAGGAACTGAACTGTGTCATTATAATGACCAAGCTTCTTCCCAAAGAACAGAGGATAAAATATATCGCCTTCCTTCTTCAAAGAAATGGAGGACATTGAACATTTGATTAGTTCAGGTTGCATTGAAAGAGACAAAAAAGACAAAAACACCCAGGAATTATATATTTAGAGCTGGAAGGGAAGTCATCTAGTCTAAGTCCCTTTTATAGATGAGAAAATGAAGCCCACGAAGGTTCCGAGGTCACACAGCGACTGGCCCAGAGTCACATATGTCTCATCTCTTCAAATCCAGAACTCTTTCCATTTTCTAGGTCAAAGGGAATGGGCATTTTGGTCATCTTCTCAGAATAATCCCACATTGCTTTCCAGAATGGTTGGATTAATTCACAGCTCCACTGTGTGAGTGTCTGTTCTTCCATCAGATTGTCACTCAGTATTGCGAAAAAAAAAGTGTTTTGCAGTAGATTAGATACAGAATGCTTTGTTAATCTATCAAACGAGGCTTCTGTGTCAGTTTGCTTTGCTTAACTTTGAGGTGAGAGGAAATCTTACAGGAATCATTGGAAAGAGAAAGAGATAAAAAAGGGAAAAAAATTAAAGGTTCATAGGGGTATGAGCAGGCTGCATGACATTATAAACAAGGAATTATGTAGGAGAAGTATGAAAGATGTCATCAAACAAATGTATGAAAAAAATAATATGGCCTGTCAAGACATGAGAGAGACTGGGGAAGAGAAAGAGAGAGACAGAGACACAGAGAGACAGGAAGAGAGTAAGTGACAGAGACAGAGAGATAAAGAGAGAAATGGAGAGAGAGCAAGAGACAGAGAGAAAGAGACAGAATGAGAGCAACAGAGAGACAGCCAGAAGGAGAGACAGACAGAAAGAGATGGAGAGAGAGGAAGAGAGAGAAAAGAGGAGAGGAAAGAAAAATCAATGAATAGCTCCAGTGCCCACTGACATCCTCAAACTGTGTAGAGAAGGTTAGGAAGGTCACCAGAACACCAGGTGGAAACCCAAAAGGAAATTAAGAGAGGATATGAGAGTCCTATAGGAAGAGTGGCCCATTTGAGTTGCACTGTGAATTATTGGAGGGAATACTCATATCCATGTTATCTCAGATCCATAATATTAACTAGAATATTAGAGTAAAACCATTTTTTTAAAGAGAAAGAGGTTAGGGAGAATTAGGAGGAGGAAAGGAAAAGAAAATCAAATTATCAAAGAGATAAACAATCTTGACAAAAACTAACCCAAAGGGAGGGAAGGAAATAAAAAGGAAAAAGAAAGAAATTTACATGATAACTTTTGCTGTATGTTTGGAAAGAATAACAAGTTGTACTTGGTAGATTTGCAGTTTCGTGTGCACTCATCTTTTTTATTGTATTGTGTTATGGAAATGTTTGTTTTGTTCCATAAATTGAAAATAAAAGAAAATTAAAAAAAACTAACCCGAGGAGAAACAAGCACTATAACATGTGTCAAAAAAAAAAAAAGAGAAAAGGGAAAGGAAAGAAAAGAAGAGGAAAAACTATATATGAATAAACTGGAGAAGGAATAACAAGTATTCTGGGGTATTATAAAGATTTTTAAGGAAATAAAAGGCTTAGATTTGTGGAAGGAGGTATGCCTCCCCTTACTGAAATTTATATTTTCACATTCAATTAGGAAAAAGACCAAATTGGGTTTTTTTTTGAGATTGGAACAACAGTCAAGGTTTTGCAAAAGAAGATAAAGACTTGGTTAGGTATCATGTCATAGCAAGTGCAATAATCTGAACTGTTCAGTAATAAAAATTACTTGTGAAAAAACAAAAGGCTGACTAAAAATGATTTTTAAATGAAAAAAAATCTAAACAGTTATCATCACCAAAATTGACTGACCTAGAATGTTTCACAGAAACCTGCATCTACTCATCAAACCCACTTCAGGTAAATTCTTGCCATAGCAGTCCCTGAATTGCAGGTAATCTAGAAAGACAGGCTAAAAATGTCTATTGTTCAACTCTCCTTTTTTTAGACCTCACGTTGACCATTCCCATTCTGTTTACACATATCTTTTCAATGTCCTCAGCCTTTATATCAACATATTTTCCTAGCATATTCTAATTCCTAGTTTACAGATTATGTTACACTGATTACATTTTTTGGGTGGCTCTTCCTGATGACATACAGGGAGGAACCTTATCCTCATCAGTAAGCCATCACCAAATCACTTCTGAGAAGGTTTCCTGTAAACAGAGAGTCCTGTCGGTGGAGAACGGAGTTTTGTTAGTTTTGGTCTCAGACAGTGTACTACCTCCTATCCAAAATATCCAATATTCTTCTTGACCTTTTCCTTCGATCATCTTTGGTTATAAGTTCTTGAACTTTGCTTTACTTTTGGATCTCTAGCCATGTCCACCAAAGAGAGGGATCGAAAAAGTCATATTATGACTATGTCATCATGAAAATGACTCCATCTCCCAATAGGCCTCTTCCAAAGGGAGCTAACTACACCTGTTAGTCATGTGCAGTACTAAGCCAACAAATCCAATTATTCAAAACGCAGTTCCATGGACTATTTTTTAAAAAAAAAACATAAGTTTTGTTGATGGCTTTTATTTCTATATAGTTTCATGAATTCTTTACAAAGTCAAGCTAAGATGAGATTTATCCATTCTCTCCCCTTTTCTCTTCTTTTTATATACTTTTATTTCACAAACTTTCTTACCTTTCCTTTTCTCCTCTTCTACCTCCCTTCTTTCTTGCCCACAGTCAGTCTTCTTAATTTTTCCACACTACTCTCATCCCCATCACTTTCCCTGTTCTTCACTGGTTCACTTCAAATCCAATCAGTTTATATTTCAGTCGTGTCCAACTTTTCGTGACCCCAGTTGGGGTTTTCTTGGCAAAGATACTAGAGTGCCATTTCCTTCTCCAGCTCATTTTACAGATGAGGAAACTGAGGCAAACAGGGTTAAGTGACTTGCTCAGGATCACACAGGTAGTAAGTGTTTGAGGCCAGATTTGAACTCATGAAAATGAGTCTTCCTGACTCCAGGTTTGGTACTCTATCTACTGTCTACCCTCTAGCTGCTCCTCAGTTTATATTAGGTACCCTCAAGGCCTACCCTGTAATTGCAATGGTTAAAACTGGGACTAGGATTATATTGTGAGACTCCTCCAACATGGGCCTGCCAATGACAGCCATTTATTTATTATGTTTTTATTATTTATAAAGAGGCAATATGACATAGTGGAGAGATGTCTGGAGATGATCTGAATGTGTAGTCTTGGGCAAAATGCTTAGTTTTTCTGGACCTCTATTTATTTCCCCACGTGTAAATTAGAGATGGGCAGTTAGGTGGTGGCTCAGTGGAGAGAATGCCAGGCCTGACATCCAGAGGACTCCTAAATTCAAATTTGGCCTCAAATACTTACTAGCTGTGTGACACTAGGCAAGTCATTTAACCTTGCTTGCCTCAGTTCTTAACCTGTAAAATGAGCAGGAGAAGGAAGTGGCAAACCACTCCAGTATCTTTGCCAAGAAAACTCCAAATGGGGTCACGAAGAGTTGGACGCCATTGAAATGACTGAACAACAGCTAGCTACTCAAAGTTTTATGATTTTAAACCCCGAAGAATCCTAAATGAATTATCTTATAGACGTGAATTATCATAGCAATTCTATCAGTGCAATCAATGGTAGGCCTTTAATGAATTCCTAGTCATTGAAGAAATTGATTTTATTAGTGGATGCTAGCGCTGAGATGAAGCTTTGCCTTTGGATTGTGGGAGAGTAGTATGGTTTGGAACATGGCTTTTGGAAATAATCTCTTTACTTTATAACCACATACTCTATATGTATATCCATATTGGATATCATTTTTAAAACAGCCTTTAAAAAGGTGGAGATTTTTTTTTTGCAAAAAGCGTTTATCCAATGTTCTTTAGAGAAATTGCCCATCTACCCAATTAGATTGCAGATTTGTTGAAGTAACTGTGTACAATACATAAAATAGAAAAATAGACTCATTGCAAGACAAAAAATTTATTTTTACACTCATCATTGGTACTTCTGCACTAGAGATCTAATGGAGAAAGCCATAAGCGCAAACCTTGATCCCTGATACCATTAGGAAGGAGTATGTGACCTCACAATCTTATGAGCTCATCATTGCTAGGACCTGTGATGTGACACAGAACTAAACAGGAGACCAAATCAGCCCAAATCAGGTGGTATTTGTGGCTAATCTAAATGGCTTCTTCCTTAAGGAAACATGAACTGGGGAGATTTTTTTAAGATTTAAAAAAAAAGATTTTTAAAGTACTATCAGCATCATCATTCCCATTAAAAAATATTATGTAAGCATTTTCATGCTCAGCACTGTCCTTTTTCTCCAACCTTTCTTCCAAACATTCTGTTTCTGATAAGGGCATAACCATCCTTCCACTTAATCAGATTTGTAACTTTGGGATCATCCGAACTCTTCTCTCTCCCCCATCCCCATAACTATTATCAAGTCTTGGCATTTATGACTACACAAGAACTTTTCCATTTTTTCCCCTTTTCTCTACTCATGTGACCACCACTCTAGTTAAGGCTTTCACTATGTGTTTCAGTAGACTCCTAAGTGGATTCTTTGCTTCCAGGCTCTCACCTCTTCAATCCCTTCTTAATACAATTGTCAAAGTAATCTTCCTAATGCACAAACCTGACTACATCACTTCCTTGATTAAGAACCACCAGGTGCTCCCTATTGTCTCCAGGATAAAGCTTCAGCTTGGCATTTAAAACCTTTCTTAGTCTGCCTCCAGCCAGTTGTTCCAAGATTATTTACCATTAGTGTGCTTCTCATACTCTGTGTCTCAGCCAAACTGAAGTACCTGCTTGCTTCCCTAACTTATCATTTCATTGGCCAATGCCATGCATTCTAACAAGTTGCCCTTCACCTTGGAATGTACTCTTTCTTGTTCAAGGCTTAGAATACCTAACCTCTTTCAAGGCTCAGATCATGTGCCACTTACTATAGGAAATTTTTTCTTCTTTTGACTGACCTATTTGTTGGTGCTCCCTCCCTCCCTCCTCAAATTATCATGTATATTATCTGTTTATTTATTGTAACTTCCCTTCCTCTAATAGAATTTAAATCCCTTGAGGTCAGGAACTATTTTCATTTTGTTGTTGGAACCCACTGCCTACCACAGCTCCTGGCATATAGTAGCTGCTTAATAAATGATTACTGCATTGTTCTGGATTTCTGGTCACTGTGAGGGGGTAAATGGGAGATACAAAGTCCTTGCCTGCCTAGAACTTATGACGTAGTTGTTTTCTCTATAGAAAAAGATATTAGAGAGAATTTCAGTGTGTACTTGAATGGCATGACTATCGGTGCCATGCAAATAGCCATGATTTGTCCACACAACTCTTTTGCAACTCTCCGTGTGTGTGTATGCATGTATAAACGCAAATACAGAAAACAATAATATATATGTACAATAATATACAAAAGTATATATGTATATAGATTTGTATATTATTGTATTCTGTATTTGTATGTATATGTCTGTATGTACATATGTATATACACGTATGTATATATGTATATTTTTATATTATTATTTTCTGTATTTATACTCCATCTCCTAGATTCCAAGCTTCATGGGGACTGGGATCTTGTGTTCTCTAAACTTGCATCACATCTAGTGCCTAGCATAATACTTTGCCCACATTAAGGGTCTAATAAATATTTGTTTTAATGAATGTATGACTTCTTTGGTGGTGTATTTACCTACCTAACCTCTTGCCCTTACCAGTTTGAGCCAGTTTATAGACCTTATCTGCCCTGGGTTAGAGGAATGTGATCTTGGGCATGTGAGTTCAAATACAAAAAATGTCACTTAACGATACAAATACAGTACTTATTGTTGAATTGTTTTTCAGTCCTGTCCAACTCTTCATGACCTCATTTGAGTTTTCTTGGTAAAGATACTGGAATGGTTTGCCACTTTCTTCTCCAGCTCATCTTACAGATGAGGAAACTGAAGCAAACAGGGTTAAATGACTTGCCCAGGGTCACAATTAGTAAGGACCTGAGGCCGGATTTGAACTCATGAAGATAGTCTTCCTGACTCTAGGCCTAGCAGTGTATCTGCTACACCAACTAGCTGCCTTACAAATGCAGCATAGTGCAATACATTTGTTAATGGTTTGATAAATGTTTAACATTTTTAAGTACCTACTAGGTTTCAGATACTAAGTAAAAAAACAAAGATAATCTCTGTCTTCAAGGAACTTAAAATTTAATGAGGAAGATAATATACAAAAGGAAGCAGAAAAGTACTAGCAAGCTTGAGGAAGATGGAGTCAAAAGACTAGGCAGGGAAGCAGCTAGGAAATAAAGAGTTAGCTGGCCTAAGCCTAATGGGGGAAGCGGTATGGGAGGAATTTTTTGTTACATCCTCTAGTCCTCTAGTCCCTGGGCCTCAACTTCCTCATCTGAAAAACTAGGGAGTTGGAGTCAGTGACCTCTAAGGTCCTCTCCAGCTCTCTGTCATCCTAAAGCACTGGTGGTACGCTTAGTGGGCCCCTTCCCTCCAGCTAGAGTGATGGGGTAGAAAAAAGGGGCAGATTTCAAGTTGAGAGGACCAGGGATTCAGTACTGGATCTGCTACATATGACCTATATAACTTTGGGCACGTCACATCATCTCCCAGGCACTGTTTTTTATGTTAAGCGAGGGAGTTAAATTAGATGATTTCTAATATTGCTTTCAGCTTTAAATCCACCAAGCCTATTTACACCAGAAAAAAAGAAATAAAAAGCATTTTATTTCTTCTTTTTTTAAAATAGATTTGCTTTACTTATATGCTAATGTTCCTATTCAGTTTCAAGAATGTAAGGGGTGGGGCGGAGCCAAGATGGTGGCTGGAAAGCAGGGACTAGAGTGAGCTCCCCGCCAAGTTC
>JAQQSZ010008576.1:0-13003 GCA_028646595.1 Phalanger gymnotis | reverse complement strand
GGGGGGGGGGGGGGGGGGGTAGGAACTCCGGCCCCGGAACCTGTATTTCAGGCGAGGCAGCACAGCTCGCGGACGGGAGGGCTATGGCGCAGGCGGGTTGCGGGGCCGGCGCTGGTAGAGGGGCCCGGTGCATGGCGGTCCGTCGGCGGAGTCGGCCTCGGGGGCTGTCAGGTTGGTGGCTGCAGGGAAAACGGGGCTGCCGTCCCCGGGCGGGCTCGGGGCTCTAGGGGGAGAGGAGGCCCCGAGTCCGGCATGCCCAACCTTCTCCAGCCCAAATGGGACATCCGGGCGGGAAGGAAGGTAGGCCCGGCCTGAGCCGACCCGGCTCCTCCTCAGAGCGCCCCCTCCCCGGAGCAGGGTCCGGGGGGGGGGCCCACACCACCATCCCGCCTCCCGTGACCCGCCCCCACCGCGCGTGATCAAGCGGCCACCTCCGCCTCCCCCGCCCCCCCCCCGCCGCTGACATCGTGACCTTTGCACTCTGCTCCCTCTCCATCTGGACCCACACGTCCCCCCTTCCCACGTCTGCCGGTTCAGTCCAGACGCCTCCTGGGCCTCCTGCCCCGTGACCCCCTCCCTCTGCCTGCTCCCTAGAGGTATCCCCGGCACCTCGGGACAGGGGCACGCCGCACAACGTCAAGCTGTCAGTCAACAGCACGTGCCCACGCCGTGAAGCTTTACCTTGGGCCGGTCCTTTAACCCGCCCATCCATTGGATGCTGGGGTTGGACCCCTGGGAACCCTTCCGGCCCTAGAGTTACTGCCCCGTGAGAGGCACAAGATAAGAGTTTCTGGGGCCTCGGCCCTTTGTGCCTATGATCTCCGAGGGAGGGGAAACGAGCATTTATTAAGCACCTACTGTTTACCAGGCACTGTGCAAAGGACTGTTTACACACATTACCTCATTAGATCCTAGGGGCTGTGATTTCCCTATATTTACAGTTGAGGAAACTGAGGGAGATGGCGTTTAAGGGACTTGTCCAGGCTCCCGCAGCTGGCCCCCGAGGTCCAACCTTAAACTCGGGTCCATCTTGACCCTCTGCTGCCCCAAAAGGATCCAGAGAAGTTAATAATACGTTTTCTTCTGCAGATGTCAGGGTAGTTTGACACCATGGCCTATCCCTTCCCCCAGGATCCCTGCCCTCTTGCTTCCCGTAACCTCCTCTAGAACCTCTTTATCCCATAATACTCCTAGTCACTCCTTTTGGTCTCATCACCCTCCTTTTCCTAACATCTCTCCTGTTCTTTGTACCCCCAGGGCTAGTCTTCAGCCTTCACACAGTGCCTGGCACACAGTAAGTGCTTAATAAATGCTCCTTGACCCACTGATTAATACCCTGCCCCAAAATGCTCCCGTTGACCTAAGGTCCTATTTTATATGAAAGTTTCCACCCCTTTCCCCACAATGATTCTGATTCCCAGTAACCATAAACCCCCTGTTAGCTTCCTAGGTTAGGACCCCCTCCATCCTGCCCCGCCCTTCAGATCACCCACCCCGAGTTCTCGCTGATGTCTTCTCCTCTTTACCTCGGGCCCCACTAGTCCCCGTTGGCCTTTTCTCTCATCTGACCACATGCTCACCTTCCTAACAAGTAGATTTCAGCAAGGACCTCCTGCTTCCCGAGTCCCCCTTCTTCCTTCTTGAGCCCCAGACACCTCAGGCATCGTCTAATTCTGACCATGAGGCCTCTGTCTGTCCCACATCACCCTTCGGGACCGTCAGGGATCTAAAGCTTCTGACAGCAGTTCAGTCACTGAGCTCTCTCGCTCTGGGTTCAAAGCGGCCGAAGCCGCGTTCCCCTTGGAAGCACGTGTCACCGCTGTACCTGTGTTTATGAAGCATGGTCCTGCGTGACCCCTCCACACACACGGGATGCTTTGTCCTTCAGTGCATACGTGCGCACCTGCCCCGAGGTTTGCCCACGACTCCGTGCTGCTGCGCTCTAATCCAGGCTTCTCACGCTAGAAGGAGGCAGAGCCTGAGCCGGAGTTAAGGTGCTGTCGAAATGCCCGGTTCCCCGTTCAGTCACGGCGTCTCTCTGGCTGGAGGAGTTGGTCCTGAGATGGCTTTTACAGCCTTTAGCTATTGCGGCCCCAAACCCAGAGATGAGCACGTGCAGAGAGGAGAAGCCGAGGGTTTGATCCACAGTCAGGAATACCACTAGGAGAGGCGCACAAATCCGGAAGCCTGCTTCTGGCGCTGGCTTCTGTACGTTGAATGAACGTGCCCTTCCAGGGGCAGCGATTCAATCCCCCATTTTAAACGCCATGCTGAGCATTAGTCTTTGGCCCCTCAGTATTTCTGGTACTGAAGACGAACGTGTATTTAGATCAGAGTGTGTGGGCCTCTGTCAGGCTGGTATTAAACGGTCAGCACTACTGAGAAAAAGTGCTCTGTGCTCGCCCGAGGCATGTGTATGTAGCTCGATGAGGCGGTATCTGCCCTCAAACCGGCTTCTTCTGTCCAAGAGACATTAGTACACCGATAAAAAAAAAGTGAACGCCGTAGAGCCATTAATACATCTGCTTGTTTGGGTGTTTTCGTTTTGTTGCATGCTTTGTTCAGCCCTGTCACTAAGCGTGTCATTAAGTGCCCTGCCCTGGCTCTCCTCCGAGGTCTGCGCTTGCCCACTGACTCTTACACTATGCCTCTTGCTACCATCTGGCAGCTTCCATTAGTGAGGAGGGGGAGGGAGTGGGGCTAGGGCTGAGAGCCTAGTGAGGCAGTGGATCTTAGGGACTATAGCTGGGAAAGACCAGAGTCACCGGGAAGGCCGTACGTTAACCCTCAGTTTCTGGCCCTTCTTCGGAGCGCTTCGTATAACTCGGAGGCCGGGAGGGCACAGGCAGTACAGAAAAGGCAGGCACAATTCCGGGAAGCCACTGCGGTTCAAGCTCATGGGCACCGATTACGACCCTGTATGAATCCAGCGACAGACTGTGTCTAAGCATTTGAAAACTAAAGTGCGATAGTGAATGGCAGCGTGACTTCAAATTCAGTATTTCAGTAGATCAGGAAGGGACGTTTAGAGACCACCTGATTGCCTGGCTGCCTCTGTAAGCTAGGAAGTGATTCGAGGGGGAGCAGGCTTTTGTGAGGAAGGCTTTGTCTGGAGCTGGTTCTCGAAGGACGTTATGCCTGTGGATCAGAAAGCTTCTGGAAGCAAGATGGGAAAAACACGATGAGTGGAGGCAGGAACAGAGATAGTAAGGTGACTAGCCTGCCTTCCACAAAGGCTTAGCTTAGGAGTAAAACATCCTCAGATCGGATAACTGGGAGAGGGAGGCTGATTGATGGTGGTTAAGAAGGCTAGACTCGGTGCTAAGTTTGGATCCTATCCCAACAAGTAATAAGGGATAGAAGGCATAAAAGACCACTGGGTTCTGGATTCAAATTGGGTTTTGGGAGCTTTGTTTGAAACTGAGATGCAATGTTACTTGTCATTCAGTCCCTATGGGCCCATGCTTTGTTAAGATTTTAATTACTAAACGGTAGTAAAGCTTCTTGCGTATAATTAATTCTGCAAACATTGATTAACTGCCTACTGTATGTGAGTTATTATCCTTACTCCCAGAGCTTATGATACGCTAAGTATATACACTTTTTATTTGACAAATACTTAATTGAGAGTTTCCTATGTAGACATATTTCCTTAAACTCTTCAAGGATAGTAAAGAACAAGATAGGTACACAGTAGGGTCTGGAAGCCCATTCCCTTACCCACGGTTATTTTCAGTTTGTCATTTTAAGGTTTGCTCTTCATCTCATGGGAAGAGTCCATTTATTCATCTCCCTGGTAATCTTAGACATCCATTCTCTTACCGATTGGCTGGGCACTGGCAGGAGTCATTTAAAGCCCACGTGCATATGGACTGTGTTCTCTCACTCCCCGTTGGCAAGAAAAATTAGCCCTTCTGAATGTGAGAATTGGATGAGAAACTGATAATTCACTAGCAAGATCCCGCGTTTAGTGTTGTCCAGCAAATGAATGAAGGCAGCTACCTCAGTTGAAGGGATCAGTGGGGCTGGCCTTCAGGTGCTTTTCGATGGACCTACTAACATCATCCCACTGTACCCTGGCCCTTGTGCTTTTAATATAGATAAAAGCCGAGGTATATGGGGCACGAATATAAGCAAGACAAAAATGTGGTCAGTGCTTTTATAGCAGAAACAAGGTACTGATAGCAGCTCTCCAAGATCATCTCTGGGCCAGGGACTACGTAATTGTAGCCCATGATCAAAGTGATGTGCAGTAATTTAATGGGTTAGCCAAGACTGGATGTCACTTTGGTCCAACTAACCAATCCCAGAAAACCTGAGTGCTTTCTCTCCCGTGCTGTCGGTGTGACATACGTCGCAGCATCCGTCATGCAGTTAAATGACTCTTCCACTGAAAGTTACAAGTAACTTTTGTTATTTTGGTAAAGCGATTATTTTGTTTGGTAGCATGTTACTGTTGAAAGAGAATAATTTTAATAAAATAACACATATAGGTATGTGTATATTTCCCTTTAAGGTTTGCTAAGCATTTTCCTGGAAGTTCTTGGAGAAGTGTAAAATGAGTATTTTTATTCATGTTTTACAGATGAGAGAACTGAAATTCTGAGAATGTCACGTGCTTGGTTCACAGTAATACCACTTGTAGAAACCCAGATCCCTCAAATCCAAATCAGAGAGGACACAGTGTTAGGATCAAAATGAGAATATAAATAGATATCTGTGAGACTCACCCATTGTTATACTTGCGAAGTGTGGATAGTGCCTCATTAAGTTTGGCCAGTTTCACATGTAATTCTAAGAAACACACATGAACCGTCAGTATGAAGTTCTGAGCCTAATCGTGCCCCAGAAACGTAGCCACAGTTTCGCTGAACCAGCAATATGTCTCATGAACGGAGGACCTTAGAATTGTCTGTAGCAAAGCATGCTCTGGAGCATTCCTTTAAATGTTACCAAGATTCCCTAAAGGCAGTCTTAAGGACATGTGATATCTGCCCTTATTCATAGCAGTCAGCAGTGAAAATGCACCCCCACGCAGCACATAATGTACCACAGTGTGGTCCAGCTGTCTGAAGAATAGCAGATTAAGGATTGTTTTCCTCTTTATTACAAGGAAGGCTCTTTTGATAAAGTGGGGGAGGAATGTATCTGGAAATGACAAATATAGAAACAAAAGGCATCAATAAAACCTAAAAATGTATATCCAATTAAGAAAACGGTGAATCTTTCTTGGTCCTGCCTTTCTTATACATATATCTGGTCATGTCACTTCTCTGCTCAGAAATCTTTGGTTGTTCCCTAATGTAAAGTGGGTGAAGGAAGACATTTCAGGCTTAGGGAACAGAGTGAACAGACTTAGATATATGAGGCCAAAATGTGCTTTGGGGATGGCATATAGCATGAATAGGGGGGAGTAACGTGAGATAAGGGCAGAAAAGTGAAGTGGTACCAGACCATGAAGGACCTTGAGTGGCCCTTTTCTCAGTGGCCAGTAGGGAGCCCTTTGAGATCTTTGAGTAATATGATGCAAATCTGTGTACAAGAAAGATTACTGTGGCAGCTGTGTGAAGGATGGATTGGAGGAAAGAGTGGAAGTGAGAAGACTTTTAAGAAGGCTGTTACAGCGGTCTGACAGATGCTGACTTAGAAGCTCTCCTTCACAAAGTCCTCTTGATGCTTACAGGGGAAATCATCCTGGGTTCTCCAAGGATATGCCAGTGGAATACCTAGTACTATGCCAGTGAGACTTTTAGTGTTGTCCCAGCAACAAACTTAGTCTTCTTTCTCAGGAGTAGCCTAGCTGGCTTCAGAAATCCAGTCACCAATAGGCTAGCCACTTGACAATAAAGTCTTTGCCAGCTGTATGCATGAAACAGAAAAAGACAAAATGATTTTCTGTGCTGTGTGACTACGCCCACCCCCAGCCCTTGCTTGTATAATGGTAGTGGAGTGGTAGGAAGGAGGTAGACTGAGGTATGGGGGGGACTCAGGATAATATAAATATTGGTACTCTAAATGTGGGGTCTCTGTCTAGTGGCAAACAGGTAGACATACCAGTAGACGAACTGACTTACACCAACCGGCATACTCACACTAACTGAAACCAGAGGAACTGCCCAGGAGAAGCTGAGCAAAGGATGGCATCAAAGAGTGGTACGATGGGAGAACAGCAAGGTCTCGTCATAGAGTAAGACTGAGAGTTCACTGACAGATAGCTGTGATGGTATTCATATGTCAGCCGACCTCTAGGATGACCTCCAGCATTATTCGCTACTATGTAAACTGACCCTTAAGATACTTATATTCTAAAATATCTTTGCCTCAGACTTTCCTTCATTGCTGAAGTTTGATTTTAAATTTAGCCATTATTACTATGTTAGGTACTCATACACAAGTGATGTATTAAAATGGTTTCGAACGTGGATAAAAATGTGATTCTTAAAAGTATTTGTTCTGGCTAAACAGATGGCAGTTTGTTGTAAAATTCAGCATGTTGAATGGCCTTTGGAATGGAGAACAATCTGCTTTTCCTAATCTTCATGGCTCTAATGCAGATCATGTGTATAGATTTCTAGCAGCTGAGTTTAAATCATATTAAAAAGCTACTTAGGATCTTAAAATCATTTTGTACTGTTGCTGTGAGTTCCTTTAGGTATGCCTTTAATTTGTGTACTACATTAATGGCAGATTTCTGTAATTAATTTCCTGTTTTCCATTTGGGTTTTGCTTTGTAGAAGCCCCCAGAGCCAATTTTTTTAAACTACAATTGGGGGCAGGGTAGAAATATATCATCCCACAAAATAACAAACAAATCATTTTATAGCATGCTCTCAAAACCCATTTTTTAATTGTCACTTGCCATTAGTCCTGCCAGTTTTCCTACATCCTTAATGAGAACTTCAGTTTTCCTAGTGTTAAAAGGGAAGCATAGAGAAGGAAATCAGGATCTGAGTTCTAATTCTGACATTGACTCCCTGAATGACCTTGGGTAAGTCACTTCTCATCTGAGGGGCTCAGTTTGCCCATTCAAAAAATGAGGGAGTTAGACTGGATGACAAAACTCAGCTGTAAGAGTCTGTGATTTTGTTTTTGGCTATGAAGTTTTCTTCATGGACGTTGTCTTAAATTTCATATCAAAATGAAATCATCCTCCATTTTTTTCCGCTCTAAGCAAACTAGATTTGTTTATTTACTTAGCTTCTAGATTCACTTTCTCTGTGGATCAGGAAGAGCACAGACAGCTTTGTTCCAAATGTTCGGTGGTATTCTCAGTGACCCTTGTGATGGAATAGAGAACAGGAGTATTTGGTTAAAGATGACCCTAGGCTGGAATGTGGATCAGCTTAGAACTCAACTAAATCAAATCAAAGAGACGAATACGGTATCTATTCTTACATTTCCTGCCTTGTCTTTACCTCTCTTCCCCCCTCCACCTATCTTTGAAAACAATATCAAGAAAAAATGAGGGTTTTTCCCCCACATAATTCCCAACCCCCAATACGCCTTTTTTTTCTACTTTGCAGTTTGTGTAAAGTATTAATACAAATGGTCCATTTCATAGCTAGAGAAAGAGCGAAAAACTTTTCCTAATATTTTTTCACCATGTTTACATTAATGAGCAGTTATTACATAGAATCAATCGCTTGTGTCAGAACAGACAGACGTTTAAAGGTAGAGTAAATCCGACTCCTCGCCTGACTGCTCATACCCTTCTCTCAACATCTGTGTGGTTTGAATTCCCAGTAATGCCTGTAGCACTTTGGCAGAGAAACTACATCAGTGAACCGTGCCGTAGCAACTGCCCAATTCCCATAAACCTGGGATATGGCAGAGCAAGAGTATTTTGGAATACCCACCATTTCATTGTAGTATTGAAGTCATTGCGGGACAGGATGGGGAACAATTTTTCAGTATTCCCCAGACTGTCCGCTTTGACTTATGCCTAAAGTCAGTGACTGCCTTAGCATTTGCTTTAATACTTCACAGATTTATGATTTCATCTGAGTAGATGTCTCCTTCACAGATGAAGATCACAACTCTTTCATGTCACAGGGAAATATTGGAAGGTCCTAAACGACCTCAGGCTGAAACCAAATATGATGTTTTAAGAAAAATTGTGACATTGGTTGCTATCTTCTTTGAACTAAAGATCCATTATTTCACCAGTACGAGTACTCTTTCCACTGGTACAGATGAGCCAGACCCCAGTAGACATGCCTTAAACATTCTCATGAGTTGCGGCGGCCCCAAACATTTCCTAATCCACTTTACTTAATCTTCCTCACGGGTCTGATGCAGATCACGTGTGTAGATTTCTAGCAGCCGAGTTGGAACCATACTGAAAAGCTACTTAGAATTTTAAAAATGAAATTATGGAATAATGGCAAAGAGCAATAAAATTGTTAAAAGTTTATAAACAGACGAGACTAAATGTAAAATGTGTTAGGGTTAATTTGGAGAAAGCGCTAGGCATTAAGAATTGACTTAACCGTATAAAGGATTATTTCCGTTCTGTTCCAGAACTGTAATGTTGTTAGCATAAGAGATTTTCAGTCAGGAAACTTTTTCTACCAATATAGATGGTAACGGATGTGCGCTTATGGTTTTTGAGACATATGTATGGCATTGAGGAGTCGAGTGATACTCCGAGGATCACAGAGCCAAGTGTGTCAGAGACATGATTCAACCCAGGTCTTCCTGACTGAGGCCCGCTCTGCCTCTGTCGTACCGTGCTGTCTCTCTGCTGATACTTTAGTGCTTTAAAGTTTCAAAAGCATTTGACATGCATTTTCTCTCAACCCTTTGAGAACAATACTACAGGTATCACCCCATTTTACAAATTAGAAAACTAAGACAGAAGACAAGTTAAGTGATTGGCCCATGGTCACACAAGTGTCAGAGGAGGAATTTGAACCCAAATCTATCTAACTGCAATCCAATCTACAATACCATGTTGCCCTTCCAAAATATAGGCTTCAGCCCTAAAACCAGTTTCTTTGAAAGGAAAAAATGTAGGTATGTATGTGTGTGTGTGTGTGTATATATACATTTATACACACACACACACACACACACACATATGCATACAGCAAAAGATACAAATTTATCATTAAAATTTGTGTATATTTACCTTTTTAAAAAATAGTCCATCCAAATCCATATTTTGTTGTTGTCGTTATCATCCCCGTTCTCTTCATCTTCAGTCCTTTAATCATCAATTCTTCTCCAGCTACCAGTCGGTAAGCGTTTAGTAAGTGTTTGCTGTACCAAGAATGTGACTATATGCCCCATTGAAGTTGTGTACAGGGCAGGAAGTGCAGTCTGTGTTCAGACGAATCAAACTAAGCAATTACTCCTGAGGAAGACCTGACCTCTCTTGACAGTCTGACTCACAAGTTTCTATTGAACCGATGATGCCTGCGTGGCTGTTTGGGGGAGGGGAGGGTTGGCATTTGGGTGGAAAGATGGGCTTTTTATCAAGCCCTTCCTTTAGAGGAGATCTGGATGGTGCCCATGCGGGACAGAACAGGCCTCGACCAGGAGTCTGATGAGACAAATCAGACATCGGTTCTGGGAGGTACTTTGGAGTAGATAGTAGATGGAGCATATAAATCCAGGTTAAGGGTCTAGGTCCAGAACCAGCCTAGGAGATCAGCGCAGGTAGGTTAAAGTATCCAGGTAGGCAGACTGGGTTTAGGGTCAAGAAGCACTATTGGCAGACAGCAAGAGTTGTGCCTCCTAAGCCTGGGGCAGAAGACCTCCACTCTTTGTCCTGGTTTACGCTCTCTGTGGTGTGTAGCTAGGCAAGGGTTCACAAGCATGTGTGTCCTTGCAGCTTCAAAGAGGCACCGCTCTACGGGTGACAATAACTCCTATTTACAGCATAGATAGAGGTTAGGCCTCTGGGGCCTTGATCTTGACAATCAGTGATCTCCCGCTATTGTTTCATGGGCCCTGAAAAGTAGGAGCAGTAGAATTATCAGCTGCCTGCCCTCCATTATGTCCCTCTTTAGCATAGCATTGCATTGGAAAATGGGCTTTGATAAATGAACTCCTACTTTCCAAGTCTTATGACCATAATGCCAGTATTTCATTTGTATTCTCCATTTTGATCAGTTATTCAACATGTTTATTGGAAATTCTGATGATTATATTGAAATGGTTTGCCCACTTTCCTTTCTAGGCCTCGGCTGCTCCTTCCTAAATGCCTTTCGGTGGAACAGAACTGTGTGATTGACAGTGTGTCGTTGTTCTCTCTTGTCAGATTTGTGACCTAAAAGGAAGTCTCTTCACCTAGCTGTGGCTTCCAGGGCTGCCCCAAACCAAAATTCATGCCTGAGAGTGCAAGAGGCAGTGTGCCATGGAGAACTTGGGACTGCAGACAGTGACCCTCAGTGATGGGACAACAGCCTTCATCCAACAAGCTGTCAAAGGTAAAGTTTTTAGGAACGCCCCCCAAACCTAAGAGTCCATCAGCTGTGGGGCCCGTAGTTACAGAGAGCACTGCAGTCACTTGGAGAAGAGCTACATATGTGGATCCCACATCCTAACTGCTAATCTTCAGATCCTCTCAGGTGCTGGAAGCAAGATCTGCTGTTGGTTAGTTCTCATTCTCAACATGCTGTCGCACCTCTGTCTTCACTCAGCATTATCATGATAGCTGACACTTATCTAGTGTTTAAGCGTTTAACTTTATTAACTCTTTATAACAATATGACAATAACTGTGTACGGTAAGTAGTACAGGTATTATTATCCCGCGTTCGCAGATGAGAAAATGAGGCCGAAAGATTTAAGTGACTTGTCCAAGGTTACATATGTAGTATTAGAAGTGAAATTCGAACCTAGGTCTTCTTGACTCCAAGTCTTTTTTCCACTGTGCTTTGTAACCATACATAGGGTCATAACATTTAGATCTGGAAGGGACCTTAGAGATAGTCTCGTCCAGTCCTCTTGTTTTAAAGAGGAGAAAACGGAAGCCAAGAAGGTGAGACCCATCCAAGGGGCAGACCCAGGATTCAAACACATGTCCTCCAAGTCCAAATCCAGTGTCCTTTCCACTACAGCCTCTTTTCTTGTGTATACACTCCTTATTTCAGTGTTCTCGTGAAGCATCTCAGTACCCTGCATTCTGAGAATGTGGAATCTGTGGAAATGCGGAAATGTGGCTAATAGCCTATATCAGATTTCAGGCCATCTTGGGGAGGAGGTAGAAGAGGGAGGCAGAAAAATTTAGAACTCAAAATCTTATGAAAGTGAATGTCAAAAGCTAAAAATGAATAAATAAATTTTTTAGAAAGCAAACGTACAGCAGAGAACAAAAGAAAACTTATAAGGAAGCAAAGATGGACAGCTCTGAACACAACGTGTAGTATTTATTATATAGGCTTTCTCGAAATGGAAATTATTGCTGTGTTTTGGGTCTTCTCTTACATTGTGCTGTGCACGTGGCAGTGCTTTTTTTTTCTTTACTTATTTTGTATTTAAGTTTTAGCTTTTAAATTTTAAAAGAAATTAATTAGTCAAAATGTATTTGTTGAGTTCTGCTATGTGCTGGGCCAAGAAAGTTGGGGGGAGGAGGATACAAAGAAATGCAGGTGTTGCTCCTTAACCCCTGGTGTCGAAGAGCTCACAGTATGCGTGAGAAGATCAGCTAGAAGGTAGTATTGAGGTTGATCTCCTGTGTGGTTTACTGAGAGAGAGCGCATTCATTACCCAAGAGTTACATCACATAGGACTGAAATGATAACTAGTATTGCAGGACAGGGGATGCTGATTTCTGTGGGAGTGCAGGAGAGGCTAGGATCACTGGGAAGGGATGTACTCAGTACACGGAAGAAGGGAGGCTTGAGCTAAGCTTCAAAAGATGGGCTCTTCGTTATGTGGAGAAGGGTGGAAGGGATTTGAAAACACAGTGCAGAAGCATAGCTGAGGATCTGGGTTGGAATAACTGAGAGCCAATGCAACAGCCTTAAATATCTGCTTCTTCAGATCTGATGTTTCTGTAGGGAACCAAGAAAGCTCAGGGACTTTGCATTTGGGAGCCACTGAGCGCACTGAGTTTATTGAAGGTTTGGGCCATAATTTCTTGAAGGAAAGAGAACGACTCAATAGGACCCTGTTTGTCTTATCAACAGGACTACTTAAATCCAAGAGCCTGGATGTTCACAACAGGCTGAAATTAATTCTTCATAACTGCCACCAGAGAACTGAAGTATTTTTTGGACAGGATAGAGATGGAATTGTGTAAATGGAAATTCTGAGCAGCAGGGATCCTTCATGGTTTAGGGTTTTGGGGGGTTGGTTTTTTTATCCTTCTGAGGTGACCTTTGGCTACAACTGTACACAGAGGTACCAGTGCAAAACAGGGGATGCTATTTGAACAATTTTAAAGTGTTCCTAATGGTTAAGTGATACTACACAAACTACATTTGTATTCACCAGTAACCACGTGACTAGAGTATGCTCTTTAAAGCCTATAGTATTCTAATATAAAAATTAGACACTTTGAAAAGCTAAAATGTAGATAAGAAACATTTTTCTAAACCATAATTTGGGATAAATCTCAATTGCAGCACTCTGACTGAATCCAAACTTTGCAGAACAAATCTCCTTAATAAAAGGATTTGTTCTGTAAGACTTGGACTCAGTCAAAAGGCTGCACCAAAGGACCTATAAGGCCACATGTGGCCTCAAGGCTGCAGGTTGCCCAGCCCTGGCCTAGACCAACCCATATGCCAAAGAAATAACCAAAGGATTATCCTGCCTCTGCTTGAAGGTCTCCAAGAATGGGGAACCCAGCCATCAGTTCTGTGGCTCCCAGAATCGAACACATCTGCTAGATGAGGTCTTAAAAGAGCAGAATACAGGGGCGGAGCCAAGATGGCGGCTGGGAAGCAGTGACTGGCGTGAGCTCCCCACCAAGTCCCTCCAAAAACCTATAAAACAATGGCTCTAAACCAATTCTAGAGCTGCAGAACCCACAAAGTGGCAGAGGGAAGCAG
>JAQQSZ010008575.1:0-13003 GCA_028646595.1 Phalanger gymnotis | reverse complement strand
CCAGAAAGCTGCCAGACA
The DNA here is from genome assembly GCA_028646595.1 of Phalanger gymnotis. Lineage (NCBI taxonomy): Eukaryota > Metazoa > Chordata > Mammalia > Diprotodontia > Phalangeridae > Phalanger > Phalanger gymnotis. Next base: position 12,985 of record JAQQSZ010008575.1, on the reverse strand, counting down.
GCCAGAAAGCCCAGGTTCTTTTGATATGCCTTAATAAGGAGAGTAAGGTTAAGGGGTTGGCAAGCTTACTTTAATTCAGCACACAAATATCATTCACTTAGTTCAGGGGAAAAAGCCAGCACCCTGAACTTCAGAGCAAAATACAAGCAAATTACAAACTTCAACAGACACACCTTGTCTGATTCAAATCCCAATACATAGTTATCAGAGTTCAACAAAGTCTCAGCATCCAAGTTTACAAGCTGGAGGGCTCCTTAGCTACAGCTTCCCGGAATCTCAACATCAACATTAAGCCCTTAAACAAATTACAAACAGACAGACCCAATACAATTCATAGTTACCAACATCTGAGTTCAGCTGGGAGCTCAACAAGGCTGGCTCAGAGTCATGCACCACTCCTGCTGCATCTCAGAGCTCCAAGGAAGAAAAGGCCAACCCCTGGCTTTTATATCTTTTTCCGCATCAAGGGTGAGTCACACATGCGATTCAGCCACATGACCCAAAATCGCCACCAAGAGGCAGACTCAAACCCACATGGTCCAATAGCCCCCGCTGTCCCAGGCATGTCACTCAAACTCATGTCTAAACTAAGCCCTCCCCTGAGGCAAGGAGGCATCAAGGACACCCAAATCTTGGGCCTGGGGCTTAGCACTTAACAAGATTCAATGAAAGTACTTTCACTCAAGGTGAACAACAGCCAGACTCCTCAAGGGCACCCGTTAAACTAAGTGCTAAGGATCCCATTTTTGCCTTAGGACACAATGCTTCAAGGCAAAATATGGATTTTCAATAAAATAGAGGACTTTCAAGCTTTTTCAGTGAAAAGACCAGAGCTGAATAGAAAATTTGACTTTTAAACACAAGAATCAAGAGAAATATGAAAAGGTAAACAAGAAAGAGAAATCATAAGGGACTTACTAAAGTCAAACTGTTTTGTTTATATTCCTACATGGAAAGATTATATGTATAATTCATGAGACCTCAGTGTTAGGGTAGCTGAAGAAAATATACCTACATATATACGTACATACATATAGACAGAGGGCACAGGGTGGGTTGAATATGAAGGGATGATATCTAAAGAAATAAAATCAAATTAAGGGATGAGAGAGGAATATATTGAGAGAGGGAGAAAGGAAGAGATAGAATGGGGTAAATTATCTTGCATAAAAGTGGCAAGAAAAAGCTGTTCTGTAGGAAGGGAAGAGGGGGCAGGTGAGGGGGAATGAGTGAATCTTGCTCTCATTGGATTTGATCTGAGGAGGGAATAACATACACACTGAATTGGGTATCTTACCCCACTGGAAAGAAGGCGGAAGGAGATAAAAAAGGGGATGATAGAAGGGAGGGTAGATAAGGGGAGGAGGTAATCAAAAGCAAACACTTTCAAAAAGGTACAGGGTCAAGGGAGAAAATTGAACAAAGGGGGATGGGATAAGAAGGAGCAAAATGTAGTTACAGTCTTTCACAATGTGAGTTTTGTGGAAAGGTTTTACATAATGATACGCATGTGGCTTATGTGGAATTGCTTGCCTTCTTAGGGAGGGTGGGTGGGGAGGGAAGAGGGGAGAGAATTTGGAATTCAAAGTTTTAAAAGCAGATGTTCAAAAAAAAAGTTTTTGCATGCAACTAGGAAATAAGATATACAGGCAATGGGGCATAGAAATCTATCTTGCCCTATAAGAAAGTAAGGGAAAGGGGGATGGGGGGGAGTGGGGCAACAGGAGGGAGGGCTGATTGGGGAACGGAGTAATCAGAATATATGCCATCTTGGAGTGGGGGGAGAGTAGAAATGGGGAGAAAATTTGTAATCCAAACTCTTGTGAAAATCAATGCTGAAAACTAAAAATATTAAATCAATCAATAAATAAAAATTTTAAAACGGTACATAGTCAAATTTAGAGGTAAAAGGGGCCTTAGAGACCATCTAGTGCAACCCCCTCATTTTAGGAATCAAGGCCTAAAGATTTCAAGAGACTTACCCAAGATCACACTGGTAGTGGCAGAGCTGGGATTTAAACCTAGGTCGTCTAATTTCAATCTGCCATTTTTCCCCACCATGCCACCTTTAACACTGGGCTCATTCACATTTTATAAGAAACTAGGGGACAATTGTCTTCCTCGAAGAGACCCATTGATCAGTAAGTTTTATGTCTCAGGTAGAATAGTATGCATGGGTCCACATGGATTGTGTATATTTCTCAATGATGTGTAGCAATGGGTTGAGTTAACGTCAAAGTAAGGTCTCATCTCTAATAATAATATTAATAATGGCTAACATTTACAATGAGTTTTTATATTTGCAAAGCACTTTGCATATGTTATCTTATTTGTTCTTTACCTTGTTAGGTAGTTGCTAATACTCTCATTTTACAGATGAGGCCAGGAGAGGTCACATGACTTGTTCATGGACACATAGCTAGGAAGTGTCTGAGGCCAAGATTTTAACTCAGGTCTTTTTTCCTCTAAGGGAAGCATTCTATACCCCAGACTTCCTAGCTGCCTATTTCATAAAAGGATGAATTCCAATTTCTACTCACAATAGGGTTCTGCTGGAGCACAGTTCTCTCCAGATCTCCTTGTTCCCAGAATTCAGCAGCCACCAAAAGAGCCACCTGTCAACAATAAAGGGGTAAAAATTCCAAATTATCCCGCCAAAGAGCCCCTACAGCTGAGGCTTTGAGGCCAGAGAGAGGCCTAGCATGTGCTATCTTTATGGATGGCATCTACTGTGAAAAAATTATTCAACTGAGATTCTTTGGAGGGTGTGCAATTGTAATTGCAAATGCTGTCTCAGCTTTGAACTTAGCAAGGAGTCAGGGTGGGGCCCCCAAAACCTCTATGAGAAAACAGGAACCCCCTCCTCCCAAAGGGAAAATAAGTTCATATGTACCTTACTCTGAACTTCCCAGGGCTTGGTTATAGCAGACAGGTCACAGGCAGTCATCATCATTGCCCTGGGAACACGAGACAGTGATTAATGGTCAACCAGCATGGAGGAGATAGTATGGGGTCAACCCCCGGTTCTAAAATGGAAGCCGATGTAGAATTTAATGAGCCTTAAATTAAGTACTTCTTGGGACAGCTAGGTGGCACAGTGAGTAGAGCACTGCACTGGAGTCAGGAGGACCTGAGTTCAAATCCGGCCTCAAATACTTTGCATACTAGCTATGTGGCCTTGGGCAAGTCACTTAACCCCAATTGCCCTGCCTTCTCTGCTCAAAAAAATGGAAAAAAAATCAAATACCTCTTGTGGGCAAGGCACCACTGGGCAATGATGCAATAGTGAAAATAAGACACTGCCCCTACACTCATGAAAGTTACAGTCTGCTATAGAGGAAACAATATAATGATAATAGGTAACATTTATTTAACTATGTGCCAAGCACTGTACTTTATGAGGCCATTTTACAATTATTGTCTCATCTGATCTTTACAACAACCCTGGGAGGTAGGTGCTACTACATCCCCATTTTATAGATGAGGAAACTGAGAGAAACAGAAGTTAAGTGACTTGCCCAGGGTCACCTAGCTAATAAGGATCTGAGGCCAGATTTGAACTCAGGTCTTCTTGACTCCAGGCCCAGGGCTCTATCCCCTGGGCCACCTAGCCGCCCCAATATGCATACAGGTAAGTTGAGTGTGATATGGGGGAAAGGAAAGATCCATACAAAGTGCTCTATGAAAATTTAAGAAGGAAAAGATCTATTTCATCTAAGGGTAAATGGGAGTGAGGGAGAGGTTGGGGGGAGGGTCTGTGGGGTACAAATCAGGGAAGACTTCAGAAAGGAGGTGACACCTGAGTTGCCTTAAAGAAAAGGGTGGGGGGGGGAGATTTCAATAGGTAGAAGTTAGGAGGATGAATTTCAGGCAAAGAAATTAACCAGATTAGGGAAAATATTTGAAGTGAATATATCAGATGGCTTCCTGAATCTGTAAGGAACAGATATATAAAAGTGTAATGGGGACACTGGAGCCCACTGTCCACTGATAGACATAACTTCCCCAAATGTGTCTCTTTTGAGGACTTCATTCCTGCCATTCCTAAGAGAGGGAGAAAAGGAGGAAGAGCTTTGCAAGCTTTTGAATCAAAAGGTGCCTGAGAGGATGGAAGACTAATTGAGGTTGCCCCTACAGTGCCACATTCCTCAGGCTGCTGTCACCTGCTGCACCCTGGGCCATTTCACATGAAGGCAGAGTCATCAAGGAGGGGGAGGGGAACCATACTAGAAGTGAGACTGGGCTCTAGGGCCCTGGAAACAGCCTCACCAGGGAGACAGTGAAGGGCAGAGAAAGACCAATCCCAGTAGAAGCAAGTCATGACAAGCAGCTGCCATGGAGGTGGGGGCACAGCCATAAGGATGAGGACTGGACTCCAGGGCCAAGAAAATTGTCTGGTAAGATGATGATTTGTCTGCATGGAGCCAGAGGGGCAGATTCAAGATAAGGATTCTATTTTTCCTCTCCACTTTCCCTCTTAGGAATAACATGTATTTGTTCTAAAGTTAATCTCTTGTTTTCTTTAAAATTGATCTTTTCATTTCTATTCACTCGGTCTCTAAAAGCCAGTATTAAGACAAAAACGTGGTTCACCATTGCGTCACTGGCTTGCGTGTGTTTTACTTGCTCAAGGACATCTGAGAGGGAGAAGTTAAAGTTGGCACAAATTTTCACTTTCTACGCCACTACTGCTGGAAATTATTACACCCTACCCAGCAGAAAAATAGTCAAGTAGCATGAACGATTTCCAACAGAGAAAATACAAATAGTTAGCTTGTTTATCATGTTCTCAATGACCCTATTGGGTAGATGCTGTTAGGATTTCTATTTTGTAGGTGAGGAAACTGAGATCCAGTGGAGTTGAGCGACTCGCTTATGGTCACACAATGAGAAAAAGAAGTAGGCAATTCTATACTGCAATGCATATATTCATCAGAAACAGAGACAGACAGGGAGATTCTCTAATTGCTGGGACACTTCCTGGCATGGGATCTTGTATCGGGAATGGAAATGGGCTCTTAGCACTTATTCAATCAAGTGCCCTAGAAGAGTTTGGCCTTTGTTTCCTTGATTAAATTAGGAGTCCTCGATGACCTCCTTGCCTCAAGGGAAAGCCTAGCTCACATGGGTCTGAGTGACGTTTGTGACATCAGAGACTTTTAGACCACGAGGATTTAATTCACATTTTTGTGATGATTTTAGGTCATGTAGGTGAGTCGCATGTGTGACTCACCTTTGACCCTGAACAAGATATATAAATGCAGAGGTTGGCTTTCTCTTTCGGAGCTCTGAGCCACAGCAGGAGTGGTGTGTGACTCTGAGCCAGCTAGCTTGTCAAGCTCCTGGCTGAACTCAGATGTTGGTGGTTCCTGGTAACTATGCAGTGAGATTTGAATCAGACAAAGGTCTGTCTGTTAATGTTTGTAATTTGTTTGTATTTGCTCTGAAGTTCAGGGTGCTGGCTTTTCCCCCTGAACTAAGTGAATGATATTTGTACGCTGGATTAAAGTGAGATTGTTAACCCCTTAATGTTGCTTTCCTTAGTAAAGCAGATCGAAAGAACCTGGGCTTGCAGCGTTCTTGTTGTTGGTGGTGGTGGTTTTTCACCCCCACAGCAGCTGCTAGTCGAATTGTTGAAACAGATCTCAAGATGAATAAAATATTTTCTTGATTCATATTTTTACAACTTTCTCAAAACAGAAAAGTACAAGTGAATAGGGACTCTCTAGAACATAGACCGAGATTAGCAAATTGGTGAAGACTGCCTGTCATTCAAGGTGGTATTGAAGACATTTTTCCCTTTCTCACTGGTCTTTCTGTGGCAGGATTAAAAGGGAACTCATTCCCCAGAGGGACCTTGTTAACTAAAGAGAAAGTCAGGGCCCTAAGGGGAGAGCTGAGATCTACTGGAACTGTCTTCATGTGGGTGGGTACCAGCCAAGAGAAAGTCACTAGTTCTCCTGCTCATCGCCTTTCACCTTCATTCTTCCCATTCACCTTAAAGGCTATTAAAGGTTCATCTATTCCTCCTCAAGCCTCCTGTGGCACCCCCTTTTCTCCACTCTCTCAGCTGAAAACCTTGCCTTATACTTCACTGAAAGAAAATTGAGGCCATTCACCAAGAGCTTGATTCTTTCCTCATCTTGAATCACTCAGATATCTTCCTCCATTATCTCTTCCTTTACCCCTGTTTCCCTTGAGAAGGTTGTCCTCTTTGCCAAGGTGAACCCCTCCACATGCCCAAGTGATCTCATTCTACCCATCTTCTCCAGCAAATTGTCCCCTGTGTAATCGTCACTCTCACTAATCTTCAATCTCTCTCTGTCAACTGCCTACTTTTGTACTGCCTACAAACACAACCACGTCTCTCTTATCCTTAAAAACCCTCACTTGATCTGACCATTTCCAATATCTCTCCTCCCTTTCATGACTAAACTCTTTAAGAAAGTCATCTCCAATAGATGCTTTCATTTCCCCTCTCTTCTAAAGTCTTTGCAATCTAATTCATGACCTCATCATTTCACTGCAATTGTTCTTTCCAAAGTTACCAGTGATCTTTTAATTGCCAAATCTAGTCCTTTTCTCAGTGCTCATCTTTCTTGATTTCTCTGCAGACTTTGGCATTATCAATCCCCCTTTTCTCCTACGTCTTCTCTCATTCATAGGTTTCTGTGACACTCCTCTCTCCTGGTTCTCTGGTCTGACCACCTCTTCAGAGTATCCTTTGCTGGTTGTTCATCCGGGTCATGCCCATTAACTCTGGATGTTTTCCAAAGATTCATTTAGGCCCTCTTCTCTCTATATGCTGTATCACTTGGTGATCTCATCAGCTTCCTTGGGTTCAATTATCATCTCTACAGAGATAATTCTCAGATCAATTTACCCAGCTCTAACCTCTCCACTTACCTCCGATCTTACCTTTCCAACTGTCTATTGAATATCTTGAACTGAATGTCCTGTAGACATCTTAGACTTAATAAGTCTAAAACAAAACATTATTTCTTTCCCTACCACCACTCAAACCCTCCCTTTACGAAACTTCTCCATTACTGCTTAGGGTATAATCATCCTCCTAGGCACCCCGGTTCTTAACTTCAGGCCATATATCCGATCTGTTGCTGAGTCTGACCATGTCTACCCCCTCACCCCAATAAACTCCATCAGCTCTCTGTTACTTCCAGGATCAAATTTAAAATCCTCCATTTGCCTTTTAACACAACCTTGCCCCTTCCTACCTTTCCAGTTTTCTTACCGTTTACTCCCCTCTACTTACTACAATCCAATCTCATGATTTGGGAGGACAGAATTGATGTAGGAGGGATGATGCTTTCAATCACAGGCCATAAAACATACCATACCACTACTGCCAAATGAAGAAAATCTACGGCAAACTCCTACACAGAGGGCTCTCAGCTACCAAAGCTCCACCTATTGCACTCAAAGGAAATCTTTGAAGGGGAGGGTGGAGACACACCACTGGAGGGAGACAGAGGCCAGAACTTCGGGAGGAGGAGCCAAGAACGTTCACCAAAGCTTTCTGCCAGCTTACTATTTAATTACGTATTCTTTTTTCTTTTTCTTTATTAATTTATTTTAAAGTTAAATACACAATAAGAGAAGAAAAAGAAACAAACATTTAACTCAAGTACAAAAGAAAAGGAGAAAAAAAAACATTGCCATGTGCACAGCAGAATGCAAGAGAGGATTCAAAATCTACAGCAAACATTTCCATTACAAGAAAATGTATATAACAAATACTACACATTTTGTTCTAAGCTGTCCATCTTTTCTTTTCTTCCTTTTAAGTTTTCTTTTGTTCTCTGCTGTGCACTTTTTACTTTTTCCCTTCCTCTTCCTCCCCCTCCTGCCCCAAGAAGGCTACAATTAAATGCAGATATTTTATATACATACACACAAATATACACACACATACATACACACACATATACATATATACACATACATATATAGGCACATACACACAAATATATATATGTATACATAAATACACTTACATACACATACATATACTTAGATATACTCATACTCATATCTAGACATATACATTCATATGCATCTATGTAAGACCGTATTGTACCTATTTGTCCTCTGTTTCTCTGAGGGTGGGTAACATCTTTCTTCATAAGTCCAAGTCTTTCCGGATTTTTATAAGTCTACCAATTCATCATTTCCTACACTGCAGCAATATTCCAAACTTATGCCCACTATTAACTAATTATTCTTCCTAAGTTGGAGCAATACCACCAGTTTCAGTACCCTCTAAATTCAGCATCCTGGAGCTCACCTCCCACTAATGCCTCCTTCTTTTAGGCTCCTCTTTTTCTGTATACTCCCAGACTCATCACAACTGGTTAGGCTTCTGATCTCATATACCAGGGCTCCGGCTTTTCCTTATACCACTAAATACTCCCAGTGCAACTGGGAGTCACTTACTCTCTTTTCTGACTTGTCCAGGAAAGGCAAAGTAAGGCAAGGCATGGTAAGGAACTTTCTCATTCAAGAGGCAATGCTGGTCTCCATTTTCTATCCTCAACCCTGCTGACTTTAAGGGGTTGGGTATGAAAAATATTAATTAATCAATAATTTTAAGGTCCTATTAATACTCACATGACAATTTCCTTCCGAGTCTGTTCCAGCATCATGTACTGGGTCCATTCATGTTCACTCTCATAAGTTTTAGATTGATCCACAATCTTCTGGAACATTGTCCTTTTTCTATAAAACGTGAAAAAAAAAACAGAAAAGAGGATCCTGAAGTGACTGGGGACGATGGAATTTACATTTTGGTATTCATTTATCCTTTAGATTATAAACTCCTCGAGGGCAGGGACTGTCTTTTGCTTCTTTTTGTATTTTCTGTATTTCTTTCTTTCTTTTTGCAGGGGGGAAGGCAGAGCAATTGGGGTTAAGTGACTTGCCCAATGTCACACAGCTAGTAAATGTGTCAGGTGTGTGAGGCTGGATTTGAATTCAGGTCCTCCTGACTCCAGGGCCGATGCTCTAGTCACTGCACCACTTAGCTGCCCCATTTCCTGTATTTCTCCCAAAGTGTGGTACACAGTAGGTGCTTAATAAATATATACTGATTACTTGATTGATAGTTTCGAGTTGAAGCCCCGTACAGGAAAAAGTACTAATCCAGCCGAGCTAGGATTAATTGTAGTGATTGCTCAATTAACCTTTGCTCTAGGGAACAAATGATAGAGATGAAGCACTATGGATACAGGATATTTCATATCCTGTCAGATTAAGTCACTATGCTGGGTGGTTTAACCTAATTGCTTTTTTGCTGTGTTTCACAGGAAGGCTTCAAGTGGGAGGAGGAGGGAAGGTGCAGAGAGATGAACGTTGAGAAGTGACTGTGAGGCCAAAATTAAGGCATCAATAAAATCTTAAAGTATCCCCAAAGCAGGGCCATACTAGTGCTAGCTCACGTGGATTCCCAAGACCCAACTGTTAGGTTTTCAGTGTGATCACTTCCACCTTGGAAATTGGCAAATGCTACAAACTGGGGCTTGGTTTATTGTTTTGTTGATTGTATAGACCTGAGAAAGTGACTGAGAAAATCTTAACACAGATTAAGCTTAAAAGTGTGTTGGGGTTACATTTTTTTGGACAGGAGGAGGGGAAAGGGAAGGAATAAGCATTTATATAGCACCTACTGTGTGCCACTATGAGACACTATGCAAAGCACTTTTAACAAATATGATCTCATTCAATCCAGTTGTTAAACATTTACCAGCATAACCCTGCCCCAATGGTATCTATTAAAAGCAGCAGAAAAAGCACTGTGTTGGAAAGCAGAAGACCTAAATTTTAATCTATTTAACTATGTGACCTTTTGCAGTTCGATAATTTTTATATTTGTGGTAGTGAAAACAAAAGTAATTGATGTCCAAGAGAAATCGCAGATCTAGAGCAAGTAAGAGACACAAGGTGGCGTTAAGGTCAAAATGTCAAGAAAAATCTATATACCCCTTCGTTGTTGCTCAGCCATGTCTAACTCTTTGTGACACCCTTTGGAGTTTTCTTGGCAAAGTTACTGGAGTGGTTTGCCATTTCCTTCTCCAGCTCATTTGACAGATGTGGAAACTGAGGCAAACAGGGTTAAGTGATTTGCCCAGGGTCACACAGCTAGTAAGTTTCTGAGGTCAGATTTGAATTCAGAAAGCTGAGTCTTCCTGTCTCCATGCCTGGCACTCTATTCACTGCACCACCTAGCTACACCATGTTCCCCTTTACTGGGCATGAAGTAACCAACGGAATTAGAAGAAAAGCAAGTTACCTCTTAGTGCTTCTATTTTGTGGACACAGGCTGGCTAATCGTCATTTTCCTTCCAGCTATGCATCTGGGTCTTTGGACTTTGACACCATATTTCAGATGCAGTCTCATCCTGGAAACTCCCTCAGCACTTGGGGCCTCCTCCTCCTGGAATAGCCATTCTCCTCTTCAGCCTTCTCACTCTAGAACATCCCTCAGCCAGGCTGGCCCTTTTTCCCATTGGAGAGTGTTTCCTGGTGCTCCTATTTTGAGAATTGGCCCAGACCAGCCAGCATTCATTCTTCCCCCAGCTATGCTTCTAACTTTCTGGATTTTAACATCATTCCCCTGCACAGATAACTTAATCCTCTGCCATAGCTCTCTTTTGTGTGTTGTCTTCTTCCACTCAAATATGCTATTGTTGAGGAAAGGGACTGTCCTTCTCTTTGCTTATATCTGCATCCCCAGGCCTGAGCACAGTGCCTGGCACATAATAATAAATGCTTACTGCCTGCCTAGCTGTGGACTGTGTAAGGACTGGCCATGCTCCTGGTGGCCTCTTAAAAATGGAAATCTCTTCTTTTAGTCTACTGTCTAAAATGACAGTCAAGACCAGAAGTAGCTCTGAAAAGTGTGACCTTTGGCAACAGAGAGAAGAGACAGCTATCAAAGAAGGTCCTAGCCCTTGAGGAAGAGAAGCCTATTGTTGGGAGAGAAGGATTTTTTTCTCTCCTTCCCAGTCTCCTCCTCAGCCATGACATCTTACAGCAAAGCTAGTCATCCAGTAGGAAAAACCACACCCAGGAGAGAGTGGGCCAGTTGAGGGTTGAGGGAGGAGACAATTCTGAATAGTGAGTCTAGGATTCTATTAGTCAAGAAGAGAGTCAACATTGACCACTGGGAGTTGAGCTGAGGAGAGGAACAGGCCCAGAGAACCTTGCTGAGCAACTTACCCAGAGAAACACACTGCAGCCAAGAGAAACAGTAGGAGGAAATCAAGAAAAGGGAAAAGACATCAGAAACATAGAGTGTTGAAGTTTAAATACTTTGACCACATAGAAAGAAGACAGAATTCATCGGGTATGGAAAAGATCGGAGGCAAATGGCAAAGGAGATGGCAGAGGATGAGATGGATGGATAGTGCCATGGAAGCAACGAACACAAGCTTGGACAGAATTCAGGAGATAGTGGAGGAGAGGAGGGCCTCGTGGGCAATGGGCCATGGGGTCACGAAGAGTCAGATATGACAGAACAAGTAAACAATAACATGTGGTGTTGGTGATGTGAACTGTCTTAGCCACATCTCCTCCCCAAATGCTGATAGAAGAGTGTGCTCACACTTCTCACAGATGCTGTGTGTAACTGTGGTAGAGCATGCTCCAAGATTATGGGGAAATGTTTCATTACTATTGTTCTCCTGATACCTTACCTTTCTTAAACCTATTCTTTGCCTCGTCTCGATTATCTTCCCCTCAGTTCCTCAGACTATTTATTATCTATGTTCTGACTTCACTTTCTTCCCTTCCCAGTCTTGACCCTTTAGCAAACCAACTCAACTTCACACTGTCTCTCCTCGGAGTTCTTCCCACCTTCTCTGCTCTTATTCATTTGCTCCTGAACAGAGTTGGGGGAAGTCACAAAACAGTGCTGACTGAGATCATTACAAACTGGTGTTGGCTAACCTCCATGGAGCCCTCACTATATCAAGGCAATCCTTTTATTTGGCCCTAATTGATTCCCAATCTCATTCTTCACAAAAGCCATTCCAAACCTTCTCTTCTGTCCTCAAGCTTCCCAATTCCACCTCCCCCTACCTCTCAGCTGAGAATCTTGACTTTTTAATTGAGAAAATTGAAGCCATTAGCCATGAGCACACTTTTCTGTTCTATTCATCTCAAAAACCCCATGGTGTCATCCACAACTCTCTCCTTTCCTCCAGTCTCTGGTAATGAATTAGCCCTTCTCCTTGGCAAGGTCCATCCCTCTTCATGTGCCTTCAAACCCTCCTATTCACATCTTTTTAAGCAGATTGTCCACTGAATCATATCCCGCCCCCCACAATCTCCCTATTTATTGATTTCTTACTTAATGCCTTCAAATATCCATCCTCTCCCAATTCCTAAAAAGCTTGTAATAGACCCTACTACACTTTCAAGCTATCATCTGATATTTCCCCTCCCTTTCTTAGCCAATCTCCTAGAAAAAGCTCTCTACATTCACTTTCATTTATTCCCCTTCCCACTCACTTCTCTGCCCTCTGTAATCTGTAATCCACTCTCATCACTCCACTGAAACGACTCTCTTCAAAAGAACCAACCATCTGTTACTTGCCAAATCTGATTTTTTGTTCAGGTTACCTCTGCACTTCATTTGACACTTTTGACTACCCTCTATTCCTAGGTGCCTTTTCTCTGTATTTTTGTGTCACTACTCTCTCCTGGTTTTCCTGCTACCTGTCTCACCATTGCTTCTCAGTTTCTTATCATTCGTACATGCCTACTAGCTGTGGATGCTTCCCAAGGCTCTATGCTGGTCTGTCTCCTCCCCTCCCCTCCCCTCCCCTCCCCTCCCCTCCCCTCCCCTCCTCTCCTCTCCTCTCCTCTCCTCTCCTCTCCTCTCCTCTCCTCTCCTCTCCTCTCCTCTCCTCTCCTCTCCTCTCCTCTCCTCTCCTCTCCTCTCCTCTCCTCTCCTCTCCTCTCCTCT
>JAQQSZ010008574.1:0-13004 GCA_028646595.1 Phalanger gymnotis | reverse complement strand
GCTAAATACTCTCTTGCTTTTCTTTGGCCTCCTAGTTGCCCTTGTGAAATGGGCTTTCTGGGCCTGGAGTCTTTTTGTCAAGATGTTGGAATGGGGAGGCTGGTTCAAGTTTTTGCTGCAGTGGGGCCTAAATAAATTTCTTGTTGTTTTCTCCTTAGAGAATCTCTCATACCTTGCGATTTCGGACCATTCAAACATAGACATGATTATATTTGAGATCATAAATTCGGCCTTCCTACTACACACCTTCACAAAAGCTGACCATGTATTAGGACATAAAAACCTCATGACCAAATAAAGAAAAGCAGAAATATTAAATACATTCTTTTCAGACAATAATACAATAAAAATTATGATCATTAAAGGGCTATGGAAGCACAGATTAAAAATTAATTGGAAACTAAATAATCCTAAAGAATGAGTAGGTTGAAAAACAAATCATAGGAACTATCAATGATTTCATTAAAGAGAATAACAACAATGATACATCATTCCAAAATTTGTGAGATGTAGCCAAAAGAGCACTTAGGAGGATATCTATATCTCTATATGCATACATTAATAAAAGAGAGAAAGAGCAAACCATTCATTTGGACATGCAACTAAATAAAAATGCTAGAAAAAGAACAAGTTTAAAATCCCCAATTAAACACAAAAATGGAAATAGTAAAAATCAAAGGAGAGATCAATAAAACTGAAAGTAAAAAAAATTAATAAATCCAGGAGCTTTTTTTGAAAAAGGCAATAAAATAGATAAAACGTTGATTGATTGAAAAAAAACCACATTACTAGTATCAAAATTGAAAAGAATGAATGTACCATCAGTGAAGTTGAAACTAAAGCAATTATTAGAATTAATTTGCCCATTTATGTGCCAGTAAAACTGACAATCTAAGTGAAAAGAAAAAAAAATATTTACAAAAATATAAAAGGCTCAGATTAACAAAAGAGGAAATAGAATACTTAAATAATAATATTTTATAAAAATAAATTAAATAATCCATTAATGAGCTCCCTAAGAAAAATCCCCCAAGATCACGTGGATTTATAGGTTAATTCTACCAAACATTTAAGGAACAATTAATCCCAATACTATATAAACTATTTGAAAAATATGAAAAGAACAATTCCTACCAAATTCCTTTTATAACAAAAATATATTTTTGATACCTAAACCAGGGAGAGCAAAAACAGAGGAGAAAAACTATAGACCAATTTCCTTAATGAACATTGATGGAAAAATTTTAAACAGAATGGTAGCCAGGAGATGGCAGCAATATATCACAAAGGTCATATGCTATGACTAGGTGGGATTTATACCAGGAATTCAGAACTAGCTCAATATTAGGAAAACTAGCAGCATAATAGCCACATCAATAACAATAACAACAACAAACCCAAAATATATGATTATACAAATAGATGTAGAAAAAGCCTTTGAAAATATACAATACCAATTCCTATTAAAAACACTAGAAAGCATAGGAATAAATGGAGTCTTTCATAAAATTATAAGTAGTATCTATCTAAAACCAAGAGCAAGCATTATCTGTAACAGGGATAAAATTGAATCCTTCCCAATAAGATCAGGGGTGAAGCAAGGATGTCCATTATCATCATTGCCATTCAATATTGTACTAGAAATGCTACCTATAGCAATAACACACACACATACACACACAAAAAGACACAAAGAAATTGAAGAAATACAAATAGGCAATGAGGAAACAATATCACTCTTTGCAAATAATATGATGGTATACTTATTGAACACTAGAGAATTAATGAAAAAACTGATTACAACAATTAACATCTTTAGCATAATTATAAGATATGAAATAACTCCACATAAATCACCAGCCTTTCTATGTTTACCAAAAAAAAAAATTCAGCAGGAAGAGATAGAAAGAGAAATCTCATTTAAAATAACTGCAGACATTATAAAATACCTGGGAGTCTACCTGCCAAAACAAATCCAAGGATTATGTGAACACTATTACAAAACATTTTTCATACAAACACAAATCTAAACAAGAGGAGAAATTTCAATTGCTCATGCATAAGATGAGCCAATATAATAAAAATTGCAATCCTACCTAGGTTAATTTACTTATTCAGGGCCATATCAATCAAACTGCCAAAGAATTATTTTATAGATAGAAAAATAATAACAAAATTCATCTGGAAGGAAAAAAAATCAAGGTTATCAAGGGTATCAATGAAAAAAATGTGAAGGAAGGTGGCCTAGCAGTTTCAGATTTCAGACTACATTATAAAATAGTAATCATCAAAACAATCTGATACTGGTTAAAAAAATAGAGTGCTGGATCAATGAAATAGATTAAATACATAATACACAGTAGTAAATGACCATAGCAATCTAGTGTTTGAGAAGCCCAAAGATGCAAACTTTTGAACAAGAACTCACTATTTGGCAAACATTGCTGGGAAAACTGGAAAGTGGTTTGGCACGAACTAGGCAAAACCAACATCTCACACCAAAAAGCAAGATAAGTTATATAATTTAGATATAAAGAGCGATGTCTTAAGTAAATTAGGGAAGCATGGAAAAATATACCTCTCAGATTTATAAGGGAAGAGTTTGTGATGAAACAAGAGAAAGAGACGAACATGAGAAGTAAAATAAATAATTTTATCACGTGAAATTAAAAAAACTTTTGCACAAACAAAACCAATGCAGCCAAAATTAGAAGGAAATCAGGAAAAGGGGGGAAATTTTTACAAGAAGTTTCTCTGATAAAAGCCACATTCCTAAAATATTTAGGGAACTAAGCCAAATCTATAAAAATGCAAGTCAGAAAGAATGTGAACAGGTAGTTTTCAGAAGAAAAAATTAAAGCTCTCAATAGTCACATGAAAAAAATGCTGTGAATCACTACCAATTAGAAAAATGCAAATTAAAACAATTCTAATGTACCATCTCATACCTATCAAATTGACAGAAAAGAAAAATGACAAGTACTGGAGGGGATATGAAATAATTGAGACACATGCACTATTGGTAGAATTGTGAACTAGTGTAACTACTCTGGAGAATAAGTTGGAACTATGCCCAAAGGGCTATAAAAATGTGCATCCCCTTTGACCCAGCAATACCACTACTAGGTCTATATCCAAAAGGGATAAAAGAAGAGGGGAGAGGACCTATTTGTATCAAAATATTTATAGCAGCTGGTTTTGTGGTGGCAAAGAGTTGGAAATCAAAGGAATGTCCATCAATTGGTGAATGGCTGAACAAGTTGTGACATATGAATTGTGCTATTGTGCTATAAGAAATGACAAGCAGAATAGTTTAAGAAGAACCTGGGAAGACCTATATGAACTCATTCAAAGTGAAGTGAGCAGAATCAGAAAACATTGTACATAGTAACAGGAATATTGTCAGGATGATTAACTGTGAAAGACGTAATTACTCTGATCAAGATGATTATTCAAGACAATTCCAAAAGACCAATGATGAAAAATGCTATCCTCTTCCAGAGAGAAAACTGATGAACCCTGAATACAGATTGAAGCATACTTTTTTACTTTTTTTATTTTTCTCGTTTTATTTTACAACATGGCCAATATGGAAATGTTTTGCATGACTTTGCATGTGTAATTGATATCAAATTGCTTGCCTTTTCAAGAATGGGGAAGGGGTCAGAAGGAAAGAAAGAATTTGAAAATAGAAATTTTTAAAAAATCATTGTTAAATATTTTTACATGTGATTAAGAAATATTTAATGAAGTAAATAAAAATAAAAAAACGAAGCTCAAAGAGGAGGGAAGGGCAAGAAACAAGCTTTTATTAAGTATCTACTATGTGCCAGATACCCACTTGAGCACTTTTTACAAATATCATCTAATTTGATCTTCAAAACAACCTACAAGGTAGGTGCTATTGTTATCCCCATTCTATAGTTAAGGAAACTGAGGCAGACAAAAGTTAAGTGACTTGCCCAGGATCACATAGATAATAAGAAGCTAAATTTAAATTCAGGCCTTCCTGAGTCCAGTGCTCTGTCCACTATGCCCCCTGGCTGTGTCCAAGCCAAGAGAAGGAGAAAGATTGACTTGAAAAAGGTCATACAATTAGTAAGCAGTAGCGGCAAGACTATAACATAGGTATCTTAACTTCTAGTCCAATAGTCCAGTATTCTTTCTACTGTATCATCCTGTCTCAAAATTTTATTTTTTTTAAAAAAGGACTCATTCATCCAGGAATATGTATTACACAGCTTTGTAAATGTTTCAAGGCTTGGTGGAATATAAGGGAAATAGAATAAATAGAGTACTAGCCTTGGAGTCAGAAAGACTTGAGTCTCACCTCTGACCCTCAAGTCTTTCTGACCCCAAGGCTAGTACTCTATTCATTATGATATGCTGCCTCATGATAACCATTCTACAGGTGAGAAAATTGAGGGTCAAAAATATGAAGTGTTATGCCCGGGGTCACTTGGACAGTAAGTGGCAGACCTGGGCCCAGAAGCCATGCCATCTGTCTCCACATCTAATGCTCCCTTCCCTCCTCAAAAGACAGTTGGGAGGATCAGTTGAGGCAACGAGTGTGCAGTATAGATGAGAGCTCTTATTTAGCAATGAGCTAGATTTTTACAGAAGACAATGCTTTGCCTCTTTGGAAAGGTGAATGTACTTGTATTTCTAAGAGCCCTTCAAAAACAACTATCAAATCTCAAAGTCCTGGAAGGGACCCCAGAGGCTATTCATTGCTACCTGTACCTAAGCCAGAATTCTGTCTATAGCATACTCTGAAAGCAGTCATTCAGACACTACTTGAAGACCTCCAGTGAGGGGAAGCCCATTATCACCCTAGGCTGTGCATCCTATATGTATGGATTCATCTCATTGTTAAGTTTTTCCCTCCTAACATTTGAGTTAACATCTGCCTCTTTGCAACCCCTACTACTACTTGTCTCTGGTTTTGTCCAATGGGGAGGAAGAGAACTAGTATAACTCCTCTTCTACATAATAGCCCTGGAAATACTTGAAGACAATTACCATGTCACTCTCCCACCCCCATTCTCGCCAAGTCTTCTCTCTTCAGACAAAATCTCTCTAGTTCCTTCAGTCATTTCTCCTTTGGCATCATTCCCTGGCCTTTCGCCATTCAGGTTGTCTTCCTCTCGATTCCCTCTCGTTTTCTATTCCTGAAATGTAGTGTCCAGATCCAAATACTATACCATAGATGTGGTATGGCCAGGACAGAATAAGTCAGGGTGATCATCTCCATAGTACTAAATGCTATGCCTAGCTGAACACAACCTAAGACTGTGTTTTGAGCTTAGTCTGGCATGTCCTATTCTTGAGGAAGCCACACTGTCTTTGTCAAAAGCCAAGATGACCTCTGCTATCTCACAACATGGTTCTTACATCAGACATCTAATTAGTACAGTGGATATAGTATTGGAATCAGAAACACTTGTGTTTAAATCTGGCCTCAGATGCTAAGTATGTGACCCTGAACAGAAATTACAAGTCAATTAACTTCTCTCTGTCTTTGTTTTCTGACTCTTTGTGACTGCATTTGCGGTTTCCTTGACAGAGATACTGGAGTGGTTTGCCATTTCCTTCTCCAGATCATTTTACAAATGAGGAAACTGAGGCAAACAGATTTAAGTGACTTGCCCAGGGTCACACAGCTAGTATGGATTGAAGACCAGATTTGAACTCAGGAAGATGAGTCTTCCTGACTCCAGGTGCAGCCCTCTATCCACTGTACCACTTAGCTGCCCATGGGATACTAAAAGTGAGGATCAAATGAGATAATATCTGTATAGCTAGGTCCCAGTTAGTGCCAATAAAGATTCTGTGAAGGAAGTGGTTATATTATTCCAATATGCACTGTGTATTTCTATTGGCTGGAATCAATTGCCATATTTTGCGTAATTATAACTTGAAATAGTGCATTTCACAGGATTCTTTATTCACATTAATTAGGATCCAGCTGTGAAGTGTTTTGCAAACCTTAAAATGCTATATAAATATATAAATGCTGCTGTAATGACAACGACGATGGTGGTGGTGATATTGATGATTATGTTTTGTTATTGTTATTCTAGAAAAAAACAAGAATTGATATCTATGCTAAGACTGTACACGTTGCATAAGCTACTCTATTTAAAAAGGAAAATATTTTCCTCTGGTAACAAGGAAAGGTAGATGCTGAGAGAAATTTTGTTGATATGAAAAAATTATCAATAAAAATTTATTTTTGAAAAAGGAAAAGAAA
This sequence comes from Phalanger gymnotis, assembly GCA_028646595.1. Taxonomy (NCBI): domain Eukaryota; kingdom Metazoa; phylum Chordata; class Mammalia; order Diprotodontia; family Phalangeridae; genus Phalanger; species Phalanger gymnotis. The sequence goes on along the minus strand of JAQQSZ010008574.1, from coordinate 6,751 downwards.
CACCAAGCTTATTCTCAGAAGACAAAAAAATACGGTCACTTATTAGGGTCAGGTGAACCTATAAAATCTGCTCTTCTCAAAAGGAATGGTGATCAAACGAGACAATCAATGTACAGCACTCAGTAAACTTTAAAGCTCTATCTAAGAGTCAGTTCTTGGTCTTCTCCAAAGCTATTGGGAAGGAAGAGTAGCTCTGGAAAGGACTACCAAACTCTGACTTTGAATAGAGGCCCAATGGTTGCTACAATGACATCTGAGGAATGTCTTAGCCTAATGTGAAGACAGTTTTACCAGAGGTCATGCAGAAGATGAAGTGTTTTGGCCTCAAAAACTCTTAAGAGATTAAATATCATAATGTGAATCAGAAGGAATATTCACACTGAGGACTTGAAGGAGTACTCAAAGTACCAGTGTTTATTGTGGTCCTAGGTGCTCAATAGTCATGCTAGTCTTCTTTCCTTCCTTCCTTCCTTCCTTCCTTCCTTCCTTCCTTCCTTCCTTCCTTCCTTCCTTCCTTCCTTCCTTCCTTCCTTCCTTCCTTCCTTCCTTCCTTCCTTCCTTCCTTCCTTCCTTCCTTCCTTCCTTCCTTCTTTCTTTCCTTTTTTTTGTATCTTTGACCTCTTTAGGATGCATGCCTAGCATTGTGATCTGTGTGTCAAAGGGTATGTCATTTCAGTCACTCCCTTAGCACAATTCCAAATTACTTAGCAGAGTACACCTTGATTTTCAAAGAGAAACTATGTGAGCATGATCTGTTGGGTGCTGCTGCCTACAGCCAAAGATTCTGGGATTTATAAGTCAAGTGTGTAGAGTCTGAAAAAGCTGGCTCACTAGCAGTACTGATGGAGAATGTAGGCACACCTGGATGACAGAAAAGTTTTGTTAATAAGGAGCTTAACTAATCCTTCTACCTCTGAAACTCTGAGTCAGTCATTCAACCAATGTTTTTTTAAGCTCTTACTATGTTCCAGGCACTGTGATAAGCACCAGAGTTTCAAAGAACAGAAAAAACTAATTCCCTGTCCTCAAAAGACTCATGCTCTAATGGTGGGAGACAACTCGAAAAGAATTATGTATGTACAAGATTCATAAAATTTAAATTGGGGGTGTTCTCAGAAGGAGGACATTAGCGGGGGGGGGGGGTCCTCTCAACTACCCTAGGCCTCTGCTAGTAGGTGGAGACCTGGAAAGGCCTTCTGCATAATGTAGCAATTAAGTTGTCTAGATGGAGGACAGGGAAGCTAAGAAATGGAGGTGAAGGGAGAGCATATTTCAAGTATGGGAGATGGTCCTTGAACAGGCATAGAATCAGCAGATGGAGTATCATGTGTGAACAACAGAGAATGGACCAGGGTAGGAGGATGATAGAGAACATGGATGGGAGTAAAGTGTAGCTCTACAAAGGTTTGCTTTTTCCATGAGTAACTTGGTACTCGAAGCGTCCGATTTGAACAATTCAGTTAAAGTCATTCATTCAACAAATATTTATTAAATGCCTACCATGTTTCAGCTATGATCTAGCATCTTTGATCCTTATTGTCTTTGGGCTAGTAATTCGTTACCTCTGGGACTCAGCTTCTCTATCTGTGAAATGGAGACATCGATGCTGTTTAAATCTAAGAGGCCAAAGGTGAGGATCAGTGACTAAAATGAGTGCCTGGATAATAACGAACCCACAGGAAACATTTCTCTACTAACAAATAGCTTATATCTGGCTCTGTCTCAGCATAAGAAAAAGAATAAAGCATCCGTTCTCGAAAGAGGAGAGGTCTCAAGCAGAGCAGCGAACAATGAGTGTGAGCTGCTGCAGTTATTTCCAAGAGATAAAGCCTCTTTCCTGAACAAGATGGTGATCCTCAGCCACGTCTCTGGGTGTAAGTACTCTATGTTAACATCCTCTCCTTTCTTTTTGCTTCCTCTTTTTTCTTCATCCTGATTGCTTCTTTTATGGGACTTAACACATCTGCAGTCTAAAGCTTCATGTCGGCCTCACAAAGTCAAAGTAAATATTATATCATATTTAATATTATATAAATATAATGTTAAAGAACTAAAAGGAAGGCCTTAAGCAGAGTCCCACAAGTTGAAGAGGTATGGCTGAATTGTCATCTGGAATGTTGATAGGAGTACACATATTGACCCATTTAAGTATTGAATCTTTTGGTACCTACATGGGTACAATGACTACATGGCTGTTGCTCATGGTCTGATCTAGCCTAGCCAAGTTCAGAAGGGATCATCAGTCACCAGGTTAGCCCCAAAGTGATGACATTTACAGCCACGGTAACTCTCAAACAGTCTACTATGTTAATAATAGTGATAACACTAAGCTATGGAAGAAATGAGATCTATATCAGTGGAAGCAATAGAATGTAAACTTCTTGAGGGCAGGAACTATCTTATTTTTGTCTTTGTGTCTTCTAGCAACTAGCACAGCACTTAAAATATAAAAGGCATTTAATAAATGTTTATTGAACTGAATTGTACTGAGCCTACACTACCAAAATTATAGGTCCATGAAGTACCTTTATCAACTTCCTTCCTCGGTGTCCTATCTCTGTACTAGACTATAAGCTCAGTGTCTATCATAAACTCTACTTTAAAACTTTTACTAGCTGTGTGATCTCAGGCAAGCTATGCCTCTATTTCCATACAAACAAAATGAAAACAATCATAATATACTGTCAAACTCACAGGCTCCTTGTGGGTATGAGAAATGAAGCAACATAGATTGGTCCTTAGAGTGGGTGCCATATTTTCCTGCCTCACACAATCCCCCATGTGGAGGCTCACTGAGTCAGATTCCAAGCATGCATAAGAGAGGTCCCTTCCCTCTCTACTTCAGAGCCTATGAAAGGTATTCTTTGACTGTTTCTGGTCAGATTACTGTGGGGTGACAAAAAGCCTTTTAATTGATTGCAAAGCCAAAACTAAGTGTTCATACAAAAGGCACAAACAAACACAATATCTCTTTCCCTGGTGTTTTTTGAGTGAAGCGGAATAAATGATGGAAGCCTCTGAACCAGGACAAGGAAATTCTGATTTGTGTTAGATGGTTAGAGGATGAGAGATTGTCACACAGAGAATGAAAAGGATGAAGGACCAATGAACATTTGGAACTATGAAACAGAGATGAGGTTCTTTCCAAAGAGGGTGGAACTGTATACATTGAAAAGGAAGAACCTACTTGTCCTCCAAGGAATGACACTGTATATTCATAGAGACTGTCCGGTCAGAGATTATATTATGAGCATCAGAGAAAGAAGAGATGAATTAAGATACCTGGTGATTCCCAGATGAAGGTGTACTGAGGCAGCTGTTTGTCAACCTGATAGCAACATAGAGATCTGCTTTCTTCTTGACAATGCAACAAAGAAACTTCTAAGATCTTTCAAGCCAGATAACTATTATGCGATTCTGATGACCTGTTTGGGCAAACAGGATACAGTTAGAAATAATATGGCAAGCAGTGTTAAGGATTAAAAGCCATAGTCAGAGAACTGAAACTTTGGGGACACAAGTATTATTTTCTTGAATTTTGTCTAATGGAAGTAAGGGATTGAGAAAAGAAAGGCAAGTATGAGAAGAGAGCAGTTGGTTAAGAAAATAGTGTCAGAAAATGGGATTTGAACTTCTGGACCAAGACTTAAAATAGAGAAATAAAAGAATCCTGGCCAAGGATGGAATATACCTAATAAAAGTTTGTAGGAAGGTATATATCTGAGGTCTTACAAATTAAGTAAAAGTGGCTTTCAATTGGAAAGAGAGGCAGAAAAAGAAAATTACCTGTGTATTCACATCAAGACAGATACCATACAGAGTAGCTATAGTGTAGGCAGTGGTGATATTCAGTAGTTCACATAGGACCAAGTCCATGAAAGGATGCAGAAATAAACCCAAGGTCACATATTCATTGCCAATGCAAAATGTACAGGTAACAAGCAAGATGAACTAGGGCTGTTAATGCAAGCAGAAAAAAAATAGATCTCAAAGTATTACTGGGACTAGGTGTGGTAAAACTTATGAATGTAATATGGTTCAGAAAGGTGATGACTTAAAGTAGCTTTATATATTAAAAAAGATACAGTAAAAAGATATACTAAAAGTTATGTGAGAGAATTCTGGAACCATGTGGGGAAAAGCATGGTGGGGAACATTTGGGTGACGATCAGTGGGGGCAGAAACAGATGTGATATTGTCATTTGGAGGATACTTCAGAGCTCCTGCACAGAATGTGGAAATAAATGAAGATTCTGGAAAATAGAGGAATTACATAGTGGTGAGGGAGGGGCTGAAATTATCTGGGCCTTCTATTCCTTAGCTATCTGCTGGACTTCTTTTTTCTGCCAAAAGCAGAGCAGTAAATAATTTCTTAACTTATCTTAATGATAATTTCATACTTCAAGAGATAGAAAAAAGCAATGAGGGAAAATTAAATTCTGCATCTGATTTTCATCAACAAGGAGGACCTTGTTGCTGGGAAAAAGATAATGGAAACCTTGGGAGGAAGGGAATACTCCATTTTATAATTTGTGATGGAGAAGGAAGAGACAGCTAAACATAGTCAAACATGTCCCCTAGATTTTCTAAAAAGCAGATAAATGTTAGGTAGGAAAAACTCAAATTCTCCAGGGAAAGTCAGTTCAGGAGGGCTGGAAAATGTTCAAGAATGAAATGTTGAGGAAATAAAGGAAATAATCCTTTAGGTGCTAATGGGTTCTTACTAGCTGTCTTCTTGACTGGTCACTTATTGGGTATGCTGGACCCAGGGAATATAGGGATCAGTGAGGATGATATTAGTTCTTAGGTTCATGCCAACTCCAAGATCCTAGGACTCTGTGTGATCAAGACTCCAACATGGGGAAATCATTACCCAAATACTTTGTGCCCAAGAATCCACACAGTTTGAGACCATAGTCTAACAAGACAGGTCTCCCCTGGGGTCACATGCAGCACAAGAGAAGTTAGAGACACTCCAGAGCTGCAGCCATGGTGTTACAGCCACAAAGAAGTCTCACTATTTCTTTCTCTCTTTCAGCTCTGAAGCTACAGGACAGTGAGCCAACCTAGAGAGAAATCTATAGATAGCAGTTTTCTTGCTACCACGCTTCAACCACTTGAGTCACTGGCACATAGTAGATGCTTAATAAATGTTTATTGATTGCTTGGTAACACAGTGAGGTGTTATGATGGGAAACATCACCAAAAAGTTGGAGAACTTTAAAAGGGAATGGCCACTATCCCCATGCTTAGGAATAAATCTCTGGTTGGAAATCCTATCAAACATATTACAGTGTAAGAATATATCTTACCAGTAAAAAGCAAACAAACAAACAGACATGCCCTTGATAAAGAATCTATAAAATGTACACCGCGTTAGCATGGTGCCCAAATGGCCAACAAGTAGCAAAACCCTTGTGCTTATAAGGGAATACCTGAGGGAAGCCTAGAGAAAGTTAATCTTTACTGTCAGCCCTAATACTGCTACCACCGTATGTCCAGACTGAACTGGATGTCCTAAAATGGGAACGTGCTATTGTGCTCAACTCAGGACAGATAACAGGCCCAGATAGAAATCTCTATAATTATGGGCTTGGCTAGATGGTGCAGTAGATAGAGTGCTGGGTCTGGAGTCAGGGAGACCTGAGTTCAAATATGACCTCAGATACTAGCTTTGTGACCCTGGGCAATTCACTGAATTCTTGTGCCTCAGTTTCTATAAACTGAGCTGAAGAAGGAAATGGCAAACCACTGCAATATCTTTGCCAAGAAAACCCCAAATGGGGTCATGAAGAGTCAGACACGAGTGAAAATGACTGAACAACAACAAATTATGGGCCCACCCTGGACCCACCACTGATCAATCCATTGTTGCACAAGTCTTATAAGAAATGGTTGGAATAATTCATAGTCATAGAAATTAGAGGTAGAAAGGATAAAAGAGATCATCTAATCCAAACTCCTTATTTTGTAAAGAAGGAAATTAAGATCTAGGGAATGACTTGTCCAAGGGCATACAATGAGATTGTGATCAAACCAGGCCTAGAACCAGCAGATCTGAATCTCTGTTTGGTGCCCTTTCCACAATGTTATATTGAACTGGGAGTGTCTGTCTGGAGGAAAGAATTCTCTGCAGAGTTGGGGGAGGAGAGCAAAACTATCTTTATATTTGTCTTTAATCACTGAATGATTGTCATGTCATAGGAAGATTAAATTTGTTTTGCTTGGCCCTGAGGGACAAGAACCAGAACCAATTATAGTGAGGTGGAAAGTGCTTAAGATTTGACTTCATTCAAATTCTGACTCTTACTACCGACTCCTTCTATATATAACTTTGGACAAGACAGTTAAGGGTCTGAACTACGTGGTCTCTGCTCTCTATTCCAGCTCCAGATCTATGAGAAAGAGAAAGATCTACAGAGAGAAAGAACTTTGTTCAGTATAAAAACAGCTTCCTAACAATTAGAGCTATCCAAAAATCAAGTGGCCTACTTCAAAAAGTAGAGAGTGCCTCATCCTCGGAGGTATTTAAGTGAAGGCTGTATGATAAACTACTAACAGCTAAAACAGTTTTAAGGCTTTCAAAGTTCTTTACATACATTTTGTTGTTCAGTCATGTCCTATTCTTTTTTTTTTATTTTCATATGGTATGAGTTTTTTTTCTTTTTTTTTTAAATTTATTTTTAATATGTTTAGTTTTCAGCATTGATTTTCACATGCGTTTGAATTACAGATTTTCTCCCCATTTCCA
>JAQQSZ010008573.1:0-13004 GCA_028646595.1 Phalanger gymnotis | reverse complement strand
CCAGGCTGTCCTAGGCTGCAGCCCTGCTTCCCTCTGCCACTTTGTGGGTTCTGCAGCTCTAGAATTGGTTCAGAGCCATTTTTATGGGTTTTTGGAGGGACTTGGTGGGGAGCTCACGCCAGTCACTGCTTCCCAGCCGCCATCTTGGCTTCACCCTCCAATTTTAATAGAATCTGGAGCTCTAAGGGATGGTGAAAACTATCTAATCCAGCCTCATTCTTTTACAAATAAGGAAGTTCATGCCCACAGGCGTTAAGTGATTTGCCCAAGATACATCCAGCCAGGATTTACATAGAGGTCCCCTGACTTCTGAGTCTCTGTTCTTTCCACTATGCTACAGTTTATCACAGCACATTACATTCTTCATTATCACTAGATTCTTTTAGATATAAATCATTGTCTAGTGTCCTATTTTGTTAATTCTGGGATTCAGAACTGTAAGGAAAATTAAAAGATTGTGTACTACGACTACTTGGTCTATTTCCAAAGATGATTAGGGAAAAAGGAAAAGAACCTATATGTTCTAAAATATTTATAACAGCTTTCTTTGTGGTGGTAAAGAACCGGAAATTGTGGAGATGTTCTTCAATTGGGGAATGGCTGAACAAGTTGTGCTATCTGATAGGAATGGAATACTACCATGCTATAAGAAATGATAAATTCAATGATTTTAGAAAAACATGGAAAGACTTGCAATGAAATAATGAAGAGCAAAATAAGCAGAACCAAGAGAACATTGTATACAGTAACAGCAATATTGTTTCAAGAATGACTTTAAGTGAATGAGTTATTTTGACTATTATAAATACCTGAATTAACTATAAAGAACATATGAAGAAAGACATCTGCATCAAGAGAAAACTGATAAAAAGAAGTACATATAGAACAATTTTACATATATACATAGTTTGGTCTAATGGTAGCCATTTCTAGAGAGAAAAGAGAGAGGGAAAAGGAAAAAAAGAAATTTACATGATAATTTTGTTGTATATCTGAAAAGAATAGTGAGTTGTGTATAGTAGATTTGCAGTTTCACGTGCAAGTATCTTTTTATTGTACTGTTATGGAAATGCTTGTTTTGTTCCATAAATTAAAGAGAGAGAGAGAGAGAGATTGGATCTTGTGATCCAATCCAGCATTTTACATAATGAGGAAAATAAGGTGAAGTCACTTGCCTAAGTTGCCACCTGAAATACAAGTGGTTCCTTGATTCTAGGTTTACTGCTCCTAGCTCCCCACAGTATCCAAATCCAACGCTATTTCCAGTAAACTCCATAATAGATGTAAAAATGAGTATTTTGTTCTTATTGTTTTCCAAAGGGGAGGAGGTGAATGGGTGGAAAATAGATTTTTGTTCATTAAAAAAAAAATTAAATTCTGGTATGCTTTAATCAAAAGCCTTTGAATTTTTTTAATCAATCATAATGGATATAAAAGCTGGGGATTAGATGTTAGCTCACAAGAGTGACACAGCTTGGATTTTTTTTTTCAGCTGAAATATCAAGAGACATTTTTGCACTTTGTTCTGAAAATGGAGGGAGTGGGGTTGAAGAAGGGCAAGTGCCTGGCTTGTTCTTTCCCTATCGTGAGATTCTTTTTTTAATAATTAATTTATTTATTTTTAGTTTTTAACATTCACTTCCATATGATATTGAGTTTTAAATTTTCTCCCCTTCCTTCTCTTCCCCCCTCCCCAAGACAGTTTTCGATCTGATATAGGCTGTACTTGTACATTCATATTACACATATTTTCACATTAGTCATGATGTAAAGAAGAATTAGAACTAATGGGAGGAACTATGAGAAAGAAAAAACAAAACAACAAAAGAAAAGGAGGTACACTTCTGTCTGCATTCAGACTTCAAAGTTCTTTCTCTCAATGTGGATAGCATTTTCCATTGTGAGTCTTTTGGAGTTGTCTTAGATCCTTGCATTTTCAAGAAGAGCTAAGTCTATCAAAGTCAGTCATCACACAGCATGGCTGTCACTCTGTACAATGTTCTCCTGGTTCTACTCACTTCACTCACCATCAATTCATATATGTCTTTCCAGGTTTTTCTGAAATCTGCCTGTTCATCATTTCTTATAGCACAACAGTATTCTATCACATTCATATACCACAACTTGTTCAGCCATTCCCCAGTTGATGGATATCCCCTCAATTTTCAATTCTTTGCAACCACAAAAAGAGCTGCTATAAGTATTTTTGTACATGTAGGTCCTTTTCCTGTTTTTATGTTCTCTTTAGGATACAGGATTGTATTAGGATATAGGTACTGCTGGATCAAAGGGTATGCAAAGTTTTGTAGCCCTTTGGGCATACTTCTAAATTGCTTTCCAAAATGGTTGGATCAGTTCACAACTCCACCAACAATGCATTGGTGTTCCAATTTTCCCATGTCTTCTCCCACATTTATCATTTTCCTGTTTTGTAATGTTAGCCAATCTGATAGGTTGGATGTGGCACCTCAGAGTTGTTTTGATTTGCATTTCTCTAATCAATAGTGATTTAGAACATTTTTATGAGTTTAGATAGCTTTAATTTCTTCCTCTGAAAACTGCCTGTTCATATCCTTTGACCATTTATCAATTGGGGACCTATCATGAGATTCTAAAGTGACTTCATTTGAAACTTCATTATTAGACGTCAAAGAGAAAATGATCTTGTCAATTAAGAACCCATCCCAAACTGATCAATTTAAAATGCAGCTCAGTTGCTTTGTATCAGTATATGATAGTCATGAGAAAAACAGCAGAACCATAGTTTACCATGGTGCCTCCAGTAAGGGAGCCTAATGGAATAATGATGTGGCCACCAAATTCCAAAACAAAAACTCTACAAGTCAAATCCTAGACTAAATTCTTTATCCTTAGGACTTTAAATTAGGGAGTCCCAGAAATTTGGAATCTGACATCTTTTCATTATTTGTTTTTACTTTTTGATGCCATTCTTATGTTCTTACCTCCATCTCCACTTGCTGTTCCCACCCCAGCAGGCCATCTAAGGAAACTTTATCTGTTCACATTTTCAATTACTTTCAGTCTTTTGAAAAACTCTAAAAAAAAAAAAAACCCACTCAGCACTGTTTGAATCTACAAATGATGCCCATGGAAACCAGTTAGTGACAATTTCAGACATCCCTATGGTAAATGAAAATAGGGTATGATAAAATGTTGAATCTGGAATCAAAAAATCAAGAGTCAAATCCTTACTAGCTTTACACTTATGGGCAGTTCTTTTAGCTTTCTAGAATCTCAATTTCCTCTTCTACAAAATGGGGGCAGTAATACTCATCCTATCTACTACACAAGGTTATTCTGAGAATTAAATAATATATAAATTGAACATATTAAATAATAAATGAATTAAATAATATATGCAAATAACTTTTCAAACCACAAAGTATTATATAAATGCAAAGTATTATTACAATGTACCAAATCCACAGATGAGAGTAAGTCTATTGGATGGTAACCATGAATTAAGATATTTCATCTCTTTTTAGCTGGAATGATAACAATTGGCCAATAATAGCAGTGACATCTCTGTTATTACCCCAGAAAGCTTCTTCACTATTTACTCAGAATTCTGCTTTCAATATCTTCTGAAATGCCAAGGTCTTCATTCCTTTCTCCTTATTTTTAAAAAGTACTTTGTTGATGTTCTCTTTTTTTTTTCTTCTCAGTGATTCCCTCTCTTCACACATCACATAACACTCCCTTGTAATAAAGAAGCATAGTTAAGCAAAATTAATCAACACATCAGTTATATCTGATAACTTCATTCCACAGCTAGAGTCTACCACTTCATTGAGTTCTGATATCTTTCAATGTTGGTTTCCTTTGCATTATTATGGTCATTATGTAAATGGTTCTCCTGGCTCTATATTCTTTGTTCTCTATCAGTTCATATAAGCTTTCCCAAATTTCTCTGAATTCTTCATATACCTCATTTCTTATGGCTCAACAATATTCTATTACATTAATATACCATGATTTGTTCACTTATTCCTCAATAAGTATTCCTTGATTCCCCAATAGTATTCTTCAATTCCTCAATCAGTATTCCTCAATCATTTTCTTTTCCTTTTGTCAATCCAAAAAATCAAATGTTGTTATAAATATTTTTGTATATATGGGACTTTTCTTGCTCTGTTTTTTTTCAAAATCATTTTAATAATAGTTGCCATACTGCACATTAAAGTACGTAAAGTGCTTTCCATAAATTAGCTCATTTTATTCTCACAATAACAGCAAAGTTGGTAGAACACAGAATCTAGCAAGAAGTATTAGATATATTCCTACTATGTGCCAGGTACTGTCCTAGTTGCTGGTGATAGATACAACAAATAACCAATCTCCATTTGCAATGAGTTTACATTCTAAAGGGGGTGGGGGGGAGACAGGAAGGAATGACATATATAATTATGTATAAAATAAATACAAAATAGTCAAATACAAGGTACTTTATGTGAGAAAGCACTCACAGTTGGGAATATCAAGAAGGGCTTCATGTAGAAGGTGGTTCTTGAGCTGAGTCCTGAAGGAAAAAGAAAAAAGGAACTCTATGAGGTAACATAGGGAGGGTGTGTTCCAGGCATGGGAAAAGGCCAGTACAAAGGTGCAGAGAGTAGAGATGCAATGTTCAAGAGATGGAGTGTCCCGTGTGAGGAGTAGAGAGGACAATTTGGCTGTATTACAGTATTCAAAAGGGTGCAATATGTCCAATAAGTCTGGAAAGATAAGTTGGGCCAAGATTGAGAAGGGCTTGAAAAGCTGAACAGAGAAGTTTATACTTGACTCCAGAGACAATAAGGAGTTTATTCATTAGGGAAGTGTCATGGTCAGATCTCTCCTTAAGAAAAAATAACTTTACTTATATGAACTGATGCTGAGTAAAATGAGCAGAACCAGAAGATTGTACACAATAACAGCCACATTGTACAGTGACTGACTTTGCAAGGACCTAAAACAACTCCAAAAGATTCGTGATGGAAAATGCCATCCACATCCACAAAAAGAAACATGGGGTCTGAACGCAAATAGAAGCATACTATTTGCTCTCTTGTTTTGGTTAGTTTAGTTTTGTTTCCTTTTTTCTTTCTCATGGTTCCTCCCATTCATTTTAATTCTTCTATACAACATGATTAATATGAAAATATGTTTAGTAAGAATGTATATGTAGAACCTATATCAGATTGCATGCCATCTTGGGGAGGGGCGGGAGGTGGAGAAAATTTAAAACTTATGGAAGTGAATGTAAAAAACTAAAAATAAATTAATTAATTTATAAAAAATAAAAAATAACTTTGACAGCAATGTGGAGGAGGAAGGACTGGACAGAAAAAGACCTGAGGCAAGGAGACCAATTAGTTAGTTGTTGCAATTATCTAGGCAAGAAAATTTCACATGACGCTTTATTTATATTCCACACTTCTGATTTGTGCTCTATTATTGGGGTCCAGTACATCTGTCCAGGGGTAACTATGTGCCACAGTGGATAGAGTGCCAGGCCTGGAGTCAGGAAATCTCATCTTCTTGAATTCAAATCTGGCCTCAGATACTTACTAGCTGTATGATCCTGGGCAAGTCACTCAACCCTGCTTACCTCGTCTGTAAAATGAGCTGGAGAAGGAAATGGTAAACCACTCCAATATTTCTGCCAAGAAAACTCTAAATGAGGTCACAAAGAGGCAGACATGACTGAAAAATAGCAGAACAACAACCAACAACATCTTTAAAAGCTATGAATTCTGTTGGAATGATCTGAGTTTAGATCCCCAATTTCCCAAAGTCAGCATTCTATTCTGTGTCATAGACCTCTATATATTTATTTATTTATTTTTAGGATTTTTGAGGTCTTTATTTATTTTAATTTGATAGCATTTTTTCCAATTACATGTAAAAATAATTTTCAACATTCATTTTTGTAAAATTTCAAGTTCCAAATTTTCTTCCTTCCCTCCCCAAGACAGCAAGGAATCTGATATAGGCCATACAAACATGTGCAATCCTGTCAAACATATTTCCACACTAGACAGGCCTTTATTTAAAGAAGTCCAACAGATGGTTCAGAGTTTTGTGGGCTATTCAGGATTTTGGAATCATGACTTAAATAACACACAACCTTCAAAGCTATTTGAATTCCTTGACCAATCCTAATTCTCTCCCCACACATACATATGTATACTATTATTTCCAAAACAAGGATGCCAATACTTATTTGTGAAGTTCTGTTAAGATCTAATAAGAGTTATATGTTGAAGAAGGATTCAGTAATAATTAGGTGAAATTATTATGTGAAAATAAACAGTTTGCTAACAATACAGAATATTAATTCAGAGGGAAATAGAGAATTGTTATAATACCACTCAACTTTTCACAGTAGATTATGAAAAATAAGTTGTTCCTGAAGTTCTCCTTGGTATTTACATCTGATTGAAAGTATTAGAATATTTTAATAAGGGGAGGTAAGAAGAATGACTAGTTGCTAAAGAGGAGGGACTAGTTGCTAAAGTTGAAAGTATGACAACTTTCAGATCAAGTGACACCATTTTACAGGTCAGCCTAACATAGGAGTCCTACTTTTCAGAGGAATAGATTTCAAAGAGTTCTGAGAAAGAATATTGAGGATCCATAATTCAAAAATTTCAGAGAATGATACAAAAAAAAAGATGAGATGAGCTCAAGAATGAAATACCAAAGACACAAACATACTTTTCCAGTGAGGAACAAAAGAGGAAGCTGTCTAAAGAAACTAATGTGGAAAGAAATTTCTTTCAAAGTGACCATGGGATATATAAAATATTTAGTCTACCCAACAAGAAATGCACAGGAATTATGTGAATATAACTATAGAATTGTGGTGCTGGAGAAGACTTTTGCAAGTCCCTTGGACAGCAAGGAGATCAAATCAGTCCATACTTAAAGAAATTAGTGCAGGCTATTCATTGGAAAGTCAAATACAGAAGCTGAAGCCTAAATACTTTGGCCATGTAATGAGAAGACAGGACTCATTGGGAAAGACCTTGATGTTAGGAAAAATGGAAGAAAAAAAGGAAAAGGGGACAGCAGAGGATGAGATGGATAGATTGTATCATGAAAACAACAAACTTGAATTTGAACAAGCTTCAAGAGATAATGGAGGATAGGACTTGGCATGCTATGGTCCATAGAGTCATGAAGAGTTGAACATGACTCAACAACAACATAGAGCACCCTTTACTACAATAAAGAGACTTAAATAATTGGAAAGATGTTAATGGCTCATGATTGGGACATACCAACATAATTAAAATGATGATATTACCTAAATTATTTACTTATTCAGTGCCATATGGCTGAAGCTACCAAAGGATTACTTTCTAGGTCTTGAAAATAATTTAAAAATACATCTTGAAGAACAAAAAGGTGAAGAATTTCAAGGGAAATAATGGGGGGGAAGGGGTTGGAGTAAAGAAAGAGACCTAGCAATACCAGATTTCAAACTATTCAGTAGCCATCACTACTATTTGGTATTAATTAAGAAATAGAAAAGTCAATCAATGAGCCAGATCAGGTACGCAAAACAGAAAAGCAAACAATTGTTACTGGGGATAAGGACTCACTATTCCACCAAAAATGCCGAGAAAACTGGAAACCAGTCTAATTAGGTTTAGACTAAATCTTTAGACAATATACCAAGACAGGCTCAAAATGGATACATGACCTATATGTTAAAGACCACATCTTAAATAAGAAGCACGGGAAAGAAAATACTTTCCACATTTATGAACAGGGGAAGAGTATTTGACTAAAGAAAGGCCCTAGAGATCATGATGCCCCTTCCCCGAAAGGCCATTGAACCATCTTAAAAAAAAAAAAAGCACAGAAGAGAACAGACATAAGGTCACAATGAAGTACAGATGAACAGGACAACTGTGAAAGTTATGTAATGAATTTATCATATACTGAAAAATACAAACTATAGAGAATGGAAATTTGCAGTTTTATGTACAAGCCTCTGTTCTTTATATATGGAAAAACTCATGTTCTTTGGTATTCAGAAAATAACAAAATGAAAAAATTGATATGAATGAATAACCAACTCATCAGCCAGTTTCCGCGTTTTTAAAATACATCCACAGGAGGTGGTTTGGACATGGTCAAAGGCAGTTAACAAAGTATAAAGAAAATGTCCTAGTCTTATTTTTTTTTAAGTGTCATGTAACCAACTTTAAAAGATTTAGGAGCTCTGATCAACACAGTGGAATCAACCAGCATTCCAGAACACTCGTGATAAAATATTCTATTTCTGTTGAGGGTTTCAGCGAGGGATGCTGGAGACCTCAAAATGCCAACACGCCATGTCCTGTTCAAATGAATTTGACTCAAGGTTTCTCAGCCAAAGAAAAATAAAGTTTATTGAAGATTCACCACATTGGGTAAACTCTTAGGGAGCCTGAGCATTTGTGATGCTAATGCCAGCAGACCAGATTAATATAAACTAGATTGAATCTGAGTACCTTCATGGAAACAAGATGGAGCTCATATACAGAAAGATTGTGGGAGGGATCTAGGCTAGTCAAGTAGTCTGGAGTGATGGGAAGAGGGGTTTAGAGCGGACTGGGGTGACTGGAGTGAGGTCAGACTCCAGGCTGGGAAATAGTTGAAGGTTACCTGGAGATGACAGACAACAGAGGGCTAGGGTAACTGAGCTAGGGTATAGAGAAGGCAATTGGAAAAGCATCCAGACAATGGAAAGTTAGGCTAGGCTATTTGGGCATGAAATCCAGATCAAGTGGGAAGATTAAGGGTGGGGTTCAAGGAGGTTCCTACAGTCTAAACCCCATCAACTCAACCCTGTTTGCCTCAGTTTCCTCATCTATAAAATGAGCTGGAGAAGGAAATGGCAAACGCCTCCAGTGTCTCTGCCAAGAAAACCCCAACGGGGATTGAAAAGAGTAGGACATGACAAATTGACTCAACAAGCCCAAACGAAAGGTAGTTGGATGGCTCAGTGGACAAAATGCTGAGTCTGGAGTCAGGAAGATCTGAATTCAAATTTAGACTCAGACGCTTAATAGCTATGACCTTGGGCAAGTCACTCAAACTCTGTTTTCCCAGGAGGCAGCTAGGTGTCTCAGTAGATAGAGCTCTGGGCCTGGAGTCAGGAAGACCTAAGCTTAAATGTGGCCTCAAATATTTACTACCTGTGTGACCCTGGGCAAGTCACTTAACATCTGTCTTAATCCACTGGAGAAGGAAATGGCAAATCACTAGGGTACGTTTACCCATACCAAGAAAAACCCATAGACAGGATGGTCCATGGGGTCACTACTGAACAACAACAAAAGCCCAAAGAAATTATGTCTCAAGAAATTCAAGGAACTAGTGGGTATTGATGAGGTTAAAGAAAAATGATGATGGTAGGGAACCATAGGTTTCTAGGGGTGCTCAAGTACCCAAAACACGAATATGCCAGGTCCTGCCGAATTCAACTCAAGCCTTCTCAGCCAAGGAAAAAGACAAAGTTTATTAGAGATTCACCATAATGGGTTGTCTTAAGAAATCCTGCCCTTTATGATGCTTGTTTTCACAGGCAGGCCAGATTCTGAGCCCTTGGAAAAAGACATAGTTTATTAAGGATTCAACATAATGGGTTGTCTTAAGAAACCCCACCCTTCGTGACACTTGTTTTCACAAGTAGGCCAGATTCAATCTGAGCCCTTCATGGAGGCAACACGAGACTCACGTACGGAAAAATTGTGGGAGGGATTGAGAAGTGATCTTGAGTAGTCTGGGATAACTAGAGGAAGGGTTTAGAGGACTGGGGTGACTGGGGTGAGGTCACACTCCAGGGTGGGAAATAGCTGAAGGCTACCTGGAGATGAAAGACAACAGAAGGCAAGATTAACAGAGCTAGGGTATAGATATTTTGATCAGGATCAAGGGTGGGAAGCAGCTGGAGAATAGAGGACTAGGCTAGGTAGAGATTTGGGCCTAAATAATGAAAGGCTTATGGCTTTAGGCAAAGGCCAGATTTATTGGGAAGATTCCAGGAGAGTTCAAGGTAGTTCCCAGAGACTGTATCCCATCAGGTTCAAGGGGCTTCCTGATGAGGTTTAGGTGGTGGGAATCCCCTTGGACCCCAAAAGAATTTAGGTCCTATTTGTTTTAGGGGGGAATGATGAGGGCACAGTCTCTGGGAACACCCTTGAACCTGGAGTACAGTCTCTGGGAGCCCCCTTGAACTCTCCTTGACTCTTCCAACTGGATCTGGCCTTCCCCTAAGGCCATGGACCTTGCATAGCCTAGCCCTCTATTGCCCAGCTGTTTCCCACACTTAATCCTGATCAAAATATCTATACCCTAGCCCTCTATTGTCTGTCATCTCCTTGTAGCCTTCAGCTATTTCTCACCCTGGAGTCTGACCTCATCTCAGTCCCATCAAGCTCCTCCTTAGACTCCTGAAGTCCCTCCCTAAATCCCTCCTCTAGTCACCCCAGACCACCCCTCAATGCCTCTCACAATCTTTGTGTATATAATCTCCATCTTGCCTCCATGAAGGCGCTCAGATTCAATCTAGTTCAGTAGAATGAATCTGGCCCGTTTGTGGAGTGTCAGTGGAGGAAAGCAAGGAGGCCATTATGACTACAGGGTAGACTTCATGGAGGGGAGAAATGTCTTAAGCTGAAAAGGTAGGAGGGGGCTAAAGGAATTTACATTTTATCACCGAGGCAATCAGTAGCCACTGGAGTTTACCAGAAGAAGAGGTTTCATGGTCAGACCTGAATTGTAGGAAAAACACTATGGCAACAGTGTGGAAGGTGGTTTGTTATGGGGAAGGATGTAGGGACCAACTTGAAGACTGGGATGAGAGAAAAGGAAACAGCATGATTTAGCAACTTTCTATCTAATCCAAAGATACTGAACACAGAATTCTATTGAAATGGACGGACAGAGGTATACTCTCTGCAGTAATATGATTGAGGGAAAGATAAGTTCTCTTTAGCCTTGTTTGAGTGAGGGCCCCATTGAGGTTAGGTAATATGAACTTGTAGTGAAACAGGTCAGCAAAGTTAAATGACTTCTGGAGTCTTCCTCCAACTCAGTTCAGAAGCACATTAAATAGGAGTAGAAGAAGTATAGGGTGGCAGTCATCCAAAACAGAGGGTTGGCAAAGTGAGCACAACAGTAGGACAAGAGAACAAAGGATTTAAGAGTAGAAGATGGTGTAGAGTTGGATTGGTTCACTAAGGGATAGAAATTGGGAAAGGAGGAATATATAGCCACAACAGTCATGATGGACTGCCAATGTACCGAGGGATGGAGGGATAGAGGGACAAAATAAAGGATAAAGAATAGGTGAGGGGCAGGTAGGTGGCAGTGGCTAAAGCATGGGCCCTGGAGTCAGGAAGAACTGAGTTCAAATCCGGTCTCAGATACTTACCAGCTGTGTGACCCTGGGTAAGTCACTTAACTCCCATTGGCTCCTAAAAGAAAAAAAGAGTAAGTGAGGATGAAGAATAGAAAAGTATATCAAATAGATCCATAGACATAGTATATCTCGATTTCAGTAACACTTATGAACACTTTATTCAAGAAAAGAACTAAAAGTCTCTAGACGTGGTGAGCAATAAAATACTCTCCATATCTACATATGTATCTATATACACATACATATACATATGCATACATATATAAAAACAAATATATACACATATATGCACACACATATATATGCTATATTTATATAACATATATACTACCCATACATATATACAACTATATGTGTAATTTTATATATAACTATATATTGTACAACAATGTATTATGATAATAATTGTATGAAATATTGTATAAAATAATTGTATAAAAAATTGTACAGGGTGTTCCTAAAGTCTGGATAGGCAAAAATGCATATTTCCAAGAAATGAATGAAATTTTCAACAACATTTTATTTAATTGGAATATTAACAAACTTCTTCAATATAATTTCCATCATTTGTCATGCAAAGATTGATGTGCTTTGCAAGAT
The DNA here is from genome assembly GCA_028646595.1 of Phalanger gymnotis. NCBI lineage: Eukaryota > Metazoa > Chordata > Mammalia > Diprotodontia > Phalangeridae > Phalanger > Phalanger gymnotis. The sequence continues at coordinate 985 of JAQQSZ010008573.1, read as the reverse complement.
TCACGTGAACTCAATGCAATAACTCCACATTGCCACCAATTTTAGCACCTTCACTCTTTATGCGTTCAATCAAGTGTGTTGCATCTGTGATTTTCATTGAGTACACCTTCTCTTTTAGCATACCAAAACAGTTAATGAGATATTAATGAGATTTCCTATGTGTCCAGACTTTACGGACATCCTGTATAATAATATATATTATATAAATTCAAAGGACCTTTATCCAATCCCCAGAACAAAACTAGTTGCTTCCTCTTCTGGCCCCAGACTCTAGTGATACTCCTGAGTGGCTGAAGGAATCTTTCTAATTCTGCCAGTTTAAGCCCTCATTCCAGTATATTCTCCCCAATATCAATCATTCGTTAAGATTAATATCTCTCCTATAGCATTGATTGACCCAGCTATTAGCACCCTAGTTGTCATTTAACCAATTAATATCAACCAGGTTTTTAAATTTTTTTTTAAATTTTTTCTCTTAACAATTATTTTATTATTTAATATTTTAGTTTTCAACATTGATTTCCACAAGGTTATGAGTTATAAATTTTCTCCCCATTTCTACCCTCCCCCCACTCCAAGATGGCATATATTCTGATTGCCCCATTCCCCAATCAGCTCTCCCTTCTGTCACCTCACTCCCCCCATGCCCTTTCCCCTTACTTTCTTGTAGGGCAGGATAGATTTCTATGCCCCATTCCTTATATGTCTTATTTCTCAGTTGCATGCAAAAACAACTTTTGTTTTTTGAGCATCTGCTGTTAAAACTTTGAGTTCCAAATTCTCTCTCCTCTTCCCTTCCCACCCACCCTCCCTAAGAAGGCAAGCAATTCAACATGAACCACACATGTATCATTATGTAAAACACTTCCACAATACTCATGTTGTGAAAGACTATATTTCCCTCCATCCTATCCTGTCCCCCTTTATTCAGTTTTCTCCCTTGACTCTGTTCTTTACAAAAGTGTTTGCTTTTGATTACCTCCTT
>JAQQSZ010008572.1:0-13004 GCA_028646595.1 Phalanger gymnotis | reverse complement strand
AAAAAAAATAGATGTTCAAAAGTAAAAAAAAAAAAAAAGAATTCTACTCATCTTCTTACCAAGATCATGGTTAAAACAGTTCTCTCCAAAAAAGCAATGCCCTTTATTCTCTTTTTATATTCTCACAGTTTCTCTCAGGTTATTACTCAACCATCTCTTCAGAATGAAAACTAAACAACCAAGTTCTTCAAGAATCTCTTGTGTCACTAAAAGTTACAAACAGTAGCAATGGTCTCTATGGGATAACCTGTTAGCACTGGTGTTACTGTACATATCATTGCAGAGTGTATAGACTAGAGCCAGGATGAGGAACTGACAGACTTGATATTTCAGGTAGCAAACCTCTTGTAGGAGGAGCTGAGTCCTACAGTCCAATCTAGTATGCCCTTGCCACTTATTACTAGTGCGGCCCGTTTTTTGATTCTTTTTTCCAGGCCCAGGTCTCTGCTGGTAAAGACCCTCTATCTCTGACCAAACAAGACAACACAAACTGTAGCCCATTTTACCTGAGTCAATCCTCATTGCCTCTAACTAAATTTAGGCCTTCTGATACCCACTTGTATCACTTTTGCTTGGTTCAATGCCAATGGAGCATTTCTACCAATTTTAGGTAGCCAGAAAGGTGCCAACTGGCCAGGCAACCTGAAACTTGTGCCACCTAGTTTAATCCCATAATTCAGCCCAACCTCCTCAATTAGGCCCCACAAATCTGTGTTCCTAATCCCAGGTGTGACTACAAGTTTTACTAAATGTGGTTTTTTGCCTACGAACTATTTCTATAGCCCAAAGTACAAAAACTCCCTGGGATCAAAGGCAAAGACTTTTGGACTGCTGTCCAAATGTTTTATTAGCCTCCTAGATAATGTCAGAAAATCCCAACTAAGCACTTTTCCCCCCACCAAGGTTACATTTGGCATGTTCCCCTCAATCCACTAAGATGCCCCTCTTGCTCACAAGTGACTGTGTATAATCACTTATAAGTTTATCTTTCCTCTGTTTTTGAAGTCCTTCAGAAGGACATACTATGTTATAAAATGGGAGGCCTCATTGTATGGGAGAAGTCAGTTCTAAAAAGTAGGCCTAATTTAATAAACATTCATGATGAGTCTTCTTCATACTGAGATAAGGATTGTACAAGGTGTTAAGGGAGGTGCATAGTTCCTGCCCTCGTGGGGCTTTTTCTCTATAGAGTATTTTACCCATATTTTTATAAAAATATCTAACACCTACCAAGAACTAAGAGATCTTGTGGATTAATTAACATGGGTAATGAAGGGAGAGAAGAATCAAATAACTCTGGAGTTCCTAAGTGATTAGGAGGATGTGGTACCACCAACAGCTTTCTCTGAAGTTCCCAGATAGAAATAGTTTCTCTCCTTTGTATTCCTGAGGCACCTTGTTCCTATCTTTCTTTATATATTTCATTTTATTTTGTATTAATTAGTTGTATACGCAGACGTAATGTGTCATGATGGAGAGAATGCCACATTTATAGCTTGGAAGACCTGGGGTCCAACTCTGACTTTGATAATTACTAGCTTTGTGGTCCTATTCATATCATCTGGCCTCTGTGTACCTCAGATGAGATCCTAGGACTTACCTAAATGAGTAATAGAGGGAGCTCCACCTGGTAGTTCCTTAGCTGGGAAAATCACACATCCTCAATGATTTTGTTTATATGTGCCATCTCTCCTACTAGGGTATAAGGTCATTGAGGAAGGGGACTGGGTCTTCTTCTTCTTCTTCTTCTTCTTCTTCTTCTTCTTCTTCTTCTTCTTCTTCTTCTTCTTCTTCTTCTTCTCAACTTCCAGCACATAGTACGTCCTTGATAAATACTAAGTGAAGAAATGCAGAAGTTTTCATGGGAAGAAATACCAAAAAATTCATGCATTCCTATCAACCAATCATTGTAAAGAAAACTGTGGCAGAGTATAAAATGCACAGGCTTTGGTTTTTAGAAGGTATTATCCTGCTATGTGACGCCTAACCTTTAGAATTTTTAGTTTCTCCACATGCAAAATGGAGATAATTATGCTATGCTACCTGACTCCAAGGTTATGGAAGATGCTTTATAAACTAGAAAGTACTAAAGAAGTGTGAATTATTGATATAATATTGTCTTATATGGGAAGAAACAGAGACCCAGAGAGATTAAGTTACTTGCCCAAGATCACGTGGTTTGTGAAAAATGGACTTGAGACTAGCACTAAGGTTTCCTGAGCATAGTCTAATGATTTTTTCACTCTACCATATTACCTCTCCAATCCAATCACCTCTCTCTCTCTCTCTCTCTCTCTCTCTCTCTGTCACTTTCTTTCACAGGGCAACAGTCCTCAACACCTGTTGTGGACACTCAGTATGGAAAAGTCCAAGGCAAACTTCAGAACCTGCAAGGATCTGACAAAACTGTCAATGTTTTCCTGGGTGTCCCTTTTGCCAAAGCTCCTCTTGGACCCCTGAGATTTACTCCACCGCAGCCTGCAGAGCCGTGGGACTATGTGAAGAGCACCACTACTTATCCACCCATGTAAGCCATCAGTCTCCAGATTCTTATGAGGACAGCAGAAATTAAGACACATGGAGAATCATGCTGTTGCCCTTGAATGATATTTACTTTGTGCCAGGACCCTCTGCTTCACTCAATGAGAAACATTGTTGTTCCTTTAACCTGCTCATCCCAGAGCTTAAGCCCTGTCAGGGACTGGAGGGTCTCTTGTAGGGGAAGATATCAGGACTGCACAGTAGGTTTCCCTAAAGCTGTGAAATGATTGGCCGGCCCTGGGGTGTGGCAGCCAAATGAACAGATAGAGGCACTGCAGCCAAGTATACCAGTATTCCTAAGAGCTCTTCAGTTTGTTTCCTTCATAGAATTAGAAGGCATTGCCCCTCACCTCTTTTGTATGTGGACATTTTTTATCTACTGAAAGGGAACACTGCCAAGCCCAATGGCAAATGACCTTCACCTCTATTCTTCCCTCATGCCAGGACTGCTCCTGAGCCATAAAACTTCTATTATTGGTGAGCCGTTTAAATGAGGTAATTTAGGCAGCAGGTGGTGGGTCTGATCTTTGATCACCAGCATCTACAGAGCACAAGTTGCACCTGGGAGAGACATTCCAGATCCCCAAGGAAGTTAGGGGCAGTTCAAGGGTATTGGGAGGATACTAAGTAGAAATAGGGAGTAAAAGGGCAGGAAGACTTCTTTTTACTACATATACTCTTGGCTGACCGTGGACATATCTCAACGTTTCTGAAAGGAACCGAAAGTCTTTGGGCCCTCTCTCTCATTCCAATCCTCTTTCTCCTTACCATTCTCATGTCCCTAAACCTCAGTGGTCTATAGAATGTTAGATTTGGAAGAGACATTAGAAATCATCTAATATAAACCCTTCATGGTCCAGAGGGGAAAAAAATAGTATCTAGAAAGGGAGTGGCCTGCCCAAGGCCACATTAAAAGTAAGTAGTCCATATTATGAACTTAAAAAAAAATAAATCATTTAAAACCAAATGATAGTGAGCCTTTCCATTAAGGAATTCAGAGAAGGAATTGGCAGAGCAGTCAAAGACTCTGGGTTAACATCCTGGCTCTGCTCCAACCTGTGTGACCTTAGACAAGTCACTTAACCCCTTTAGGCTTCAATTTCCTCAGGAGTTGGACTAGTTGGCCTCTAAGGTACCTTCCAGCCCCAAACCCATTATGATCTGTGATCTTTGAGACTATGGCCTCAAGAAAAATTTCCCAGAAGTGATACTTTTTTGGGACCATAGAAAAGAGCACTGAATTTGGAGTCAGAAACCAGGAGTCCCTACTGTGCCACTTTTTTGTGTGTACTTGGCAATCAGTTTGTTAACCAAGGAGCACTTATTAGATGCCAATTATGTTCTCTGGACCTTAGTTTACCCATCTGTAAAATGAAGTGGTTGAGCTGGATGATCTCTAAGGTCTCTTGGAGTTCCATATCTATGATGTTGAAAACAAAAGATGTTTTTGTCATGTTTCATTGCACAGGTGTTCCCAGGACCTAGTTTCTGGACAATTACTCTCTGACCTTTTTACCAATCGGGAAGAAAAAATTTCCTTGAAAATGTCTGAGGACTGTCTATATCTAAACATTTATACTCCTGCTGACCTATCAAAGAAGACCAAGTTACCTGTAAGGAGGCTATGACTTTGGTGTTGGTGGTTTATTGTCTTTACATGCATCTACAGTAAAAGGGGATACAGAAAGGGCCCCCTTCCACAGGGGCTTGGCATGCTGACTTACCCCTTGGTTCTCAGCAGTCAGGCAATATGGCCTTTTAAAGATACTTAGCTTCTCTCTCTTCACCTCAATTTTCTTTATTTAAAAATATAGCCTGGGAGGGTGATGGGAAACTCACAGTGGTAAGTGAGAGTAAAACATACACATACCTTATATTCGCAAAATTCTTTCCATCCACATTATTTCATTCAACCCTAGGGACAAATGTTATTTTCCTCTCTTAACGGAGAAGGAAACCGAGACCCGGAGAGTAACCAAACACCACACAGTTGGTTAATGGTATCTCCAATTATCAGGCATCTTGAAATGGACATCCCATAGATATCTTAAATTCAACATGTACAAAACTGAATCCATTATTTTGGCCCCCAAAACCACTCCTCTCCCCTACTTCCATATTTCTTTCAAGGGTAGCACCATCCTCCTAGTCACCCAGGTTTGCAATCTAGGTGCCATCCTCGACTCTTTATTCTGCACCTAATCCCCCATAACCAATCTGTTGCTAAGGCTTGTCGATTTTACTTTGCAATGCTTCTTACATAAGGTCCTCTTTCTCCTCTAAAACTGCCACCACCCTGGAAAAGGCTCTCATCATTTCACACCTAGTCTATTCCAGTAGGCTCATGGCCTGCTGATTGGTCTTCTTCTCACAAGTCTTGCCCCACTCCAGTTCATGTTCCACTCAGCTGCAAAATGATTTTCCTAAAGCACAGAAGTGACTGTGTCATTTCTCTACACAATAAACTCCAATTACTCTCTATCACTTCTGTGGTAAAATATAAAATCCTCTGTTTTCCATTTAAAGCCCTTTATAATCACACACACACACACATACCTTTCCAGTTTCCTTATACGTTATGCCCCACCACCCTCACTCTGAGATCCAGAGACAATAGCCTCCATCTCTCAGCCCCAGGCATGTTCACTAGCTGTCCTTCAGGTCTAAAATGCTCCCCCTCCTCATCTCTGTCTCCTGGCTTCCTTCAGGTCCCACCTAAATTCTGACCATCTACAGGCAGCCTTTTCCAATTCCCTTTAATTCTAGTGACTTCCTTCTGCTGATCATTCCCAATTTATACTGCCTATACCTTGTTTATACATTACTGTTTACATGTCTCATCTATTAGACTGTGAATTCCTTGAGAATGGCCCTGCTTTATACTCCCAGAGCTTAGCACAATGCCTGGAATGTGATAAGTGCTATGTAAATATTAGCTTTTATTGTTATTATTGTAGCTAACATGTATATAGCACTTACTAAGTGGCAGGCATCAGGCTAAGAACTTTATAATCGTTATCTCATTAAAACCTCACAATGAATCCAGGAGGGAGGTGCTATCATTATCACCATTTTACAGAGGAGAAAACTAAGACAAACAGATTAAGTGACTTGTCCAGGGTCTCACAGTTAGGAAGTGTTTGAGACCAAATTTGAACTGAGATCTTCCTGACTCCAGGCTTAGCACTCTCTATAGTGAGTCACCTACCTGCCATCATCATCATCATCATCATCATCATCATCGTCATTGCCAGCTGGAAGATGTGAAACTCTAACAATGTCATAGAATCTCAGAGTTGACTGGTACCCCATGAAACATCAAGTCAAAAATGTGACTGAGGGGGCAGGTACTTAATGCAGTGAGTAGAGCAACAGCCCTGAAGTCAGGAGGACCTGAGTTCAAATCTGACCTCAGACACTTGACACACTTAATAGCTGTGTGACCTTGGACAAGTCATTTAATCCTAATTGCCCTGCCTTCCCCCCTCCAAAAACAAGACAAAACAAAAACATGACTGAACAAGTATTTTATCTCCATCTCTAACATGTGGTCATGTAGGCTCTGCTTAAAGTCTTCCACTGAAGAGGAACCCACCACCTCTTGAGGCAGCCAAATCTCTCAGTAATCCTTCCCCAATATCATGAGTTGTGCTTTCTCTGACAAAACAGAAAAAGTCTAACCTCTCTCTCATAGAATAAAGGATAAAGACTAGAATTATGATTGCTTTGGCATAGAACAGTGGTGTTAAACTCAGAAATAGGACTAAAACATACATAAAGATCCATATATTGACTTAGAAAACCACATATTAACATTTTATTCTTGTTCAGTCATTTCAGTCATGTTGGATTCTTCATGAACCTATTTGGGATTTTTTCAGCAAGGAGTGGTTTGCAATTTCCTTCTCCAATTCACTTTATAGATGAGGAAACTGAAGCAAACAGAATTAAATTAAGCTTAGTCCAGGGTCACACATTTAGTAAGTTTCTGAGGCCAGACTTGAACTCAGGATGATAAGTCTTCTGACTCCAGGCCACTGAACCAACTAGCTGCCCTAAAGGTAACATTATGTTCTATTTTATCTATAGTTATCTTGTTAAATATTTCCAATTGTATTTTAATCTGGTTCAGTCCAGCTGAAGTGTTTAACACTTCTGGTATAGAGAATCTACAGGTAAAGAATCGTTCTTTACCTCTTTTGGTCATCGTTTTCTCTTCAACTTAGCTTGCCTAGTCACAGAACCAGAATATCAAAGGCAGGACATGGACCCAGATCTTCCTGACTTGAAAGCCATTTCTCTATCTATACATTATATTACATCTATTCCACACTTTGGGTTGTTAAATGCTTGAAGACAGCTATTATACTCTCACCCTTATTCTAAGTCATATATGCTCCATGGGATGTATTTTATAACCTGGTCTCCTGGTTCTGTTTAAGGTTCCTGCACTAGTTTAGCAACTCCTTCCTTCCCCCAGAACTGTCAACGACCCACATCAGTGATAAAGAGGAAGAGTAGCATGGATAATTTAAAAGAATTCTGATTGATTTTGGAAAGTATTCTGTAACACTTTCTTAAAGATAATTTCTCTTGGCCTCAGTTTCTTCATCTGTAAAATTATGGGCTTGAATTGGATGATCTCTAAGGTCCCTTTCAGGTCTATATTTGTTCTCCTTTAATTCTTTTTTTATTTGTACAACTCTGAGAATGGAAATAGCATCACCTGAGCATATAGGGGCATATGACTTCTCCTAGAAGCTGAATAGAGTAGCTTGGAACCAGCCTTGAATCCAATTCTTAGTATGGAAGATGGTTGCCTGAATAGCCCTGAACCATGACATTTCCACTTTCCTGCTTCCTACTTAATTTGGATTGCTGCAAAATCCTTGACTCCTCATGTATGAGATAAAGATCAAAATTGTTTTCCTTAAGGTAATACCCAGCACTTCACTGTTGCATAAGGTCCAGCACATTGTTGGAGAGCTCTAATTGTTAGAAGCTTGCTCCTTATCTTGAGACCAAACTTGCCTCCTTTAAAGTTTTACTTTCTGGTTCTAGTTCTGTTCTGGAGGACTAATGAGCTTATGCCATTCTTTTATATACATGAAAACAGCATATTCTGCCTGAATCTTCTCCAAGCTAGATACCTTCTCTTCATTCAATTAACTCTTATAGGACCTAGTTTTGAGGCCTTTCTCCTCCATGGTCATCATCATCACCGGGAAGTTCTCCAGCTTAATTATAGAATTTCTGACCTAGAAGTAACTCAGAGATCATCTAACCAACCTACGGCACTCCTCTATAACATACCTGAAAAAACTGTAAAGAAATAAGTGCTTGGAGACCTCCAATGAGGAAAAATGAAAGATTAACTGAGGCAGCCCATTCACGTTTTAGGGAACTCAAATTGATAGGAAATTTTTTTTTCTGACATTGAGCTAGAATCCATTTCTCTGTAATTTCCAATCATTGTTTCTGGTTCTGTCCTCTGGGTACACACAGAACAAGTTTATTTTATTTTGTTTTTTTATTTTATTGGCATGCCAACTCTTCATATAATTGATAACAGCTATTTAGTCTCACCTCCCCCAAGTCTTCTCCAAGGCAAACATCACTATTTTCTCAGAGAAATTATTATTTCTCTCTCCTATTAGTAGACAATTGTTAAAATTGGGGAGAACCCACCTTTATTTCCCTGTCCTATTTCCTTGTCCAATCTGTCAAGATAGGATTAACATTCTCTTCATTCTGGGTGTTGCTACTCTACCTAACTAGTTCAGGCTTGGGTGGGAGGTACAGATTCTTTGTCTAGATTGCCCAAGGCTGGGCATGGTCTGGATATAGGGATAGTCTTTCTGACCAAGAGGCACATGATGTCACTCTCAGCCCCTTATTAAAGTGAGGTCACTTCTCTGTGAAGTCCACCTTTCATTAATTATTAACCAATTGCTACCCTCAGGAGAACCCTTCTTCCAAAGGGGTAAGCCATGAGCCATGATTGTCTTTGATCTGAGGGAGTGATGGCCAAATTACCATCCTTTTATTAATAAAAATTCTTGCATTATTTTAAAAATAATCAAATTACCCAGAAATTATCTCTTGAACTTTTTAAACATCAACATCACATTTTTTTTTTTATCAAACTCGAATGGAAAGAACAGGATTACTTTCTATTTTCCTTCATTACCAGTGGTTCTTGTTCCCAATAAATTAGGCCCATAGAGATAAGGTCTGTATTATTTGTCTCTGTTTTTTGCTTTCCATAATCTTATACTAAAGCTCCCAGAGAACAAACTTGTTCAGGGGTGTGATAGAATACACCCTAGAGGTATTTCTTCCTTCCTTCCATCCCTGAGTATGCTGGAGCCTGCTCAGACTGGCTAGCATGCACTTCAGAAATCCACAAATGCTACAAAGCAGCACTTGATAGTTTTGTTGATTGTCTAGATCCAAGTGATGGAGAAAATGTTAATCAAACAAATTAAAGTTAAAAGCATATTGTGTACATTTTTTTTAATTTAAAGAAACATTTACCAGCACACATTTGCTTCCATCTATCCATCAGAAGACACTCAGAATCTGAATGCCTGAGCTAATAAAAACACTGATCACTTAGTACAACATTCTTATTTTCTTTTTGGTATAAAATGAGGCTTGTAAAGGGAAGGAAATTTGTCTAAGTTCTTACAATAAGCTAGTGGCAGTGCTAGGACTAGAATCCAAGTCTCCAAGTTCCTAGACTTATGCCATTCTACTACACAGTACTGACTCCCTAGATATCACTGGAAGGGAGACAATGGAAATAATACCAGATTGGTAGGCAAGAGATTTAGGTTTAAATCTAAGCTATGACACTACCTTTGTGAATTCAAGTAAGTCATTTAGCCTGTCAGGGCATCAGTTATATTCTCTGTAAAACGATGGGGTTGGACAAAGTGCCTTTCCAATTCTAAGAATGTGAACCTTTGAGTACATCACCTGGCCTGAGTGATTTAGATATTACTTCATATCTCTGAAAGTAGGGCTAGAATAAGTGACTTCTTGAGAGGTTTGTCTACTCTGGGCTCCTATAAACAAAGTGATTCTTCCTTACTTCCCCAGGTGATGGTGTGGATCCATGGAGGAGGTCTTTTGGTGGGTGCTGCATCAACCTATGATGGGCTGGCCCTCTCAGCTCTTGAGAATGTCGTAGTGGTGGCCATTCAGTATCGCCTGGGAATCTTTGGATTCTTTAGGTAAGATCTTCCACTCAAGAACTCACCTTCAATAATGCTGAACAGTATAAACCTGCCCTAGACACTATCCAAATCAGGAATGCTGTGATTTGCCCATGGCAACTATTCTCCAAAAAGCGTTTGATGAGGTTTAGAGCTGTTAGAGCTAGTTCAGGTGTGAAAGAATTCACTTAGACCTTCTCTGCAGCCATTGAGGGCTTTATTGATGCAAAAGCAGCTGGCTAGCCCTGGAAGAAGGACTAACAATTCACAGAGAGAATCGGGGTTTGTTTTTGTAAGGCAAGATAAGGGAGACAGGGGGAAATTTATGACCCAGGGTGAGAGAGACAAGGAATTTTGTAGTCCAGGATAAGGGTGAAGCTTTATGGTATTTCAAGATAAGGGGAAGAGACTTCAGGACTCCTTCAGTTTAGAGAATAAACTAGGGGCTTCACAAAGTCAACCCTTAATATTATTTTTAACTCTTAGGGCACTGTTTGCATACACATCACCTTGACACATGAATATGGGGAAGTCTTTCTGGTAGAGACCATTTTTTTGTGTCTATGTGCTTTTTCAGAACTCGGCCTGCACATGGATCCTGTTTGACTTCTTTTCTAATTTAGTCTTCTTAATGTCACAGACTGTGGCATCACATCTATCATATTATCAGCAACCAACTATTACCAGGGTCACTGTTATCTCAGAAATTAAGTAGTGAAGAAAGAACATTGAATTTGGAGAGGATCTGAATTCAAATTCTCCCTCAGTCATTTACTCACTCAGTAAGTCACTTAACTCCTCTAGTCTCATTTACCTCATGTAAAATGAGGTGGTTGGATTAAATGGCCTCTAAGGTCCTTGAGCCCTAAATTTATAATCTTGTCATCCTAAAATTGGTGAGATGTAGCTTGGAGTACCAGTCACTATCATTGAATTAAGAGTTTTGCATTGAATACCTGCTATTCATTAATTGATCAATTAATAAGTATTTATTAGGGCAATGCTAGGTCCTGAGGACACAAAGACAAAATAAAACAGCCCTTGCCTTGGAGGAGGAGACATTCTATTGCAGGAGAAAACATATCTATATACAGAATAAATATAAAATAAGCAAAAGGTACTTTTTGGGGGAGAACATTGGAGTGTAGTAGGTGCTTAATAAGTGTTTATCTCTTACTGAAGTATTTGCTTAACAAATCATTTTTTTTTAACTTGAATACTAGTGTAATATAAATTCTGGAAGGTCCTATCAATCTGTTGTTTAGCTAAATTCAGAGAGGCTAATCACCATTGTTGGATATCAAGTGAAGATTAAAGATTAAAACCTGGAGGAGTTGTAATCTGTGTTAGTAGAAATCATAGCTCTTTTGACATTTGTAGTTCAGTCACTTTAGTCATGTTTGACTCTCTCTGACCCCATTTGGGGTTTTCTTGGCAAAGGTATTAGAGTTTTTTTTTGCCTTTTCCTTCTCCAGCTCATTTTACAGATTAGGAAACTGAAGCAAACAGGGTTAAGTGACTTGCCCAGAGTTACACAGCTAGTAAGTCTCTGAGAGTGGATGTGAACCCAGGAAGAGTCTTCCTGACTCCAGAACAGGCCCTCTATCCACTGTGCCACCTAGCTGCCCTTTCAACATATTGAATTCTAAGTACCAGATACAAGGTTCATATCTAGCTCTGTGCTAGGCCCCGAAGTGGCTATAAAAATGTTGGGCATATCCATATCACCGCTTACCCGGGAAAATGAGGTGCACTTGAAAAATTAAGTTAACAGTACAAGGAAATTGTGCTAAGCGGGGTCATATCCCTGACAAGGACCTTAGAAGTCATCTACAACAACCCTCTCATTTTCTGGAGGCCCAGAGAAGTTAAGCAGCTTGCCCAAAGCTATAAATATAGGTTATTAAATGAACTAGGACCTTCTCACTCCAAGTCCTGTGCTCCAGTTATAGGTTTTCAAATGAGAGAGAAATCACTGGATTGGAATGGTAAAGAGAGGTTTCCTGGAGAATTTGGAACATGAGCAGAAAGGTCAGAAGAAGGCATTTCAGGCAGGGAAACAACATCAGAAAAAGGCATGTTCTGAGCCAGTAGTAATTTCATTTGAGCAAAAACCACTGTGTCTGTGGAGGGCAACAGTGGTGTTTAAGAGAATGTTCTAACTTTGAGTATAGTTATGCAAAGAGAACAGTCACTAACTTTCACCCCAAGGGAGCTGGGAGAATAGCAGTCTTCGGAGAAGAGCACCATGAAGAGAGAAGCTTGAGATACCAAGGCATGCTTATGATGCTCCCCAAAAGGAGGACAAGTTATTCTCTTATTGCTCCTCATACCCACCCCTCATACACACACTCCCAGGGAAAAGAAAAAATATGCTCCCTGCCCTAGATGTTGGCTAAGTAAGGCAAAGTATCATGTTCCTCATGCAAGTTATGAATCTGTGCCTCAGCATGGTATGGTGAGAGACTACAAAGAGATGAGCACCAAAGAAGTAGAGATTTCATCTTCACCCTTTTAGGGGATTCAGTTAACAATCTTGATAGAGCCCTCAGAGGGCAATGTGGATAGGAAGTTAATTGGAAATCAAGCACATATTCCCTGTGCTCAACGAATTTACATATAATGAAGGGAATAGAAGGGGAGAAAAGGAGAGAAGAAACATTTATTAATCATCTACTAAGGGCCAGGCACTGTGCTAAGTGCTTTTTACAAGTATTATCTCATTTGAGTTTTATCTTGCCTATGAGATAAATGCTATTATCTCCCTCTTTTGACAGTTAAGTAAACTGAGGTAGACAAAGGCTAAATAACTTGCCAAAGGTCTCACAGCTAGTAAAGGAACAGGACCTACACATATGGTAGACAATCTAAAAAAAAGTGGGGAAATGACCTGAATTCACTAGAAGGGGAACCTCAGCATTACTCACTGTTTCTGATATCACAAGTTTGTCCTATCTGGATGGTTATTGGCCCTTCTCTGGACTTGTGGCTGTTTCTCTGAAATCCTTTCTCTTTCTTTTCAATTCATTGTATACCTCTTTCCCCCTCTCCCTTGCAGCACTGGAGATGAACATGCCCGGGGAAACTGGGGTTACTTAGATCAAGTGGCTGCACTCCAATGGGTCCAGAAGAACATTGCCAATTTTGGAGGAGATCCAGGCTCAGTCACCATCTTTGGGGAGTCAGCAGGAGGTGTCAGTGTTTCATCATTGGTGAGATTTCAAGAGTACTATGCCTTGGTTA
>JAQQSZ010008571.1:0-13005 GCA_028646595.1 Phalanger gymnotis | reverse complement strand
AAAACAGTTCAACTTTAGTAAGTCCCTTATGATTTCTCTTTCTTGTTTGCCTTTTCATGCTTCTCTTCCTTCTTGTGTTTGAAAGTCAAATTTTCTATTCAGCTCTGGTCTTTTCACTGAGAAAGCTTGAAAGTCCTCTATTTTATTGAAAGTCCATATTTTGCCTTGGAGCATGATACTCAGTTTTGCTAGGGAGGTGATTCTTGGTTTTAATTCTAGCTCCATTGACCTCTGGAATATCATATTCCAAGCCCTTTGATCCCTTAATGTAGAAGCTGCTAGATCTTGGGTCATTCTGATTGTGTTTCCACAATACTCAAATTGTTTCTTTCTGGCTGCTTGCAGTATTTTCTCCTTGATGTGGGAGCTCTGGAATTTAGCAGCAATATTTCTAGGAGTTTTCTTTTTGGGATCTTTTTTAGGAGGCGATGGGGGGATTCTTTCAATTTCTGTTTTACCCTCTGGCTCTGGAATATCAGGGCAGTTTTCCTTGATAATTTCTTGAAAGAGGATATCTAGACTCTTTTTTTGATCATGGCTTTCAGGTAGTCCAATAATTTTTAAATTCTCTCTCCCGGATCTATTTTCCAGGTCAGTGGTTTTTCCAATGAGATATTTCACATTGTCTTCCATTTTTTCATTCCTTTGGTTCTGTTTGATAATATCTTAATTTCTTATCAAGTCACTAGCTTCCACTTACTCCAATCTAATTTTTAAGGTAGTATTTTCTTCGGTGGTCTTTTGGACCTCCTTTCCCACTTGGGTAATTCTGCCTTTCAAGGCATTCTTCTCTTCATTGGCTTTTTGGAACTCTTTTGCCATTTGAGTTAGTCTTTTTTTTAAGGTGTTATTTTCTTCAGTATTGTTTTAGGTCTCCTTTAGCCAGTCATTGACTTGTTTTTCATGGTTTTCTTGCATCACTCTCATTTCTCTTCCCAATTTTTCCTCTACTTTTCTAACTTGCTTTTCCAAATCCTTCTTGAGCTCTTCTATGACCTGAGACCAGTTCATATTTTTCTTGGAGGTTTTTGATCTAGGCTCTTTGACTTTGTTGACTTCTTCTGGCTGTATGTTTTGGTCTTCTTTGTCACCAAAGAAAGATTTCAAAGTCTGAGTCTGAATCTGAGTCTGTTTTCACTGCCTGGCCATGTTCCCAGCCAACTATTTGACCCTTGAGCTTTTAGTTGGGGTATGACTGCTTGAAGAGTAGAGAGTACTTTGTCCCAAGCTTGAGGGGCTGTGCTGTTGTTTTCAGAGCTATTTCTACACAGCAAGTTCTGTCACACGAGCGCTAATCCTCTCCCAAGAACTGCCAACCCAGACTGTGACTCAGATCTAAGCAGGCTGTGCACTCCTGCTGTGATTGCCACTTAATTCCTCCCACCAGGTGGGCCTGGGGCTGGAAGGAACTGCAGCTGTAGCTCTGGAAGCAGCTTCAGAGCTGCACCACCTCTGCACCCCACCCCCACACCCCTGCCACAGGTGGTGGCTGACCGTGAACTCCTTTCACTCTGTCCCTGCACTAACCTTCTCTGTTGTCTTTGGTGTTTATGAGTTGAGAAGTCTGGTAACTGCCACAGCTCACTGATTCTGGGCACTACGGCCTGTTTCACTTGGCTCCTGGTCTGGTTGGTCTGGGTGCTCCCCACACTGGGCTCTGCTCCTCTCTGCTCCCAGCACAGTGCAATAGACCTTACCCAGTGACCATCCAGGCTGTCCTGGGCTGGAGCCCTGCTACCCTCTGCTATTTTGTGGGTTCTGCAGTTCTAGAATTTGTTCAGAGCCATTTTTTATAGGTGTTTAGAGGGTCCTGGGGGAGAGCTTTAGGCAAGTCCCTGCTTTCTAGCCGCCATCTTGGCTCCACCCCCATTTAATTTCTTAGGCTAACCTGCAATATATTGAAACCATGATGAAGAAAGTCACTATGTGGAAGGGATAACTATATAGGCAGCTAGGTGTCATAGCATATAGACTGCTGCTCTTATAATCAGCAAGTCCTGAGTTTAAATCCTGTCTTAACACTTACTAGCTTTGTGACCTTGAGGAAGTCACCTAACCTCCCAAACATAATTCTAGAAGATCAGTGATGAAGAATGCCTTCATATCTCCTTACAGAGAGGCAACTGACATGCTGAATGAGACATACATTTTTTGAAATGACCAATGGCAAAATTTGTTTTCCTGTTTGTTATAAAGATTTTGTTTTTCTTTATTTCTTTTTTATTTATCGGTAATTGAGGAATAGGTGGAAGAAAAAAACAATTCTTGTTTTTGAAAAAACTAATAAAAAATTAAATGGGAATAATAATAGCACTTACTTCTTAGAGTTGCTGTAGGTAGCAAATGAGATAACAAATGTAAGGTATTTTGTAAACCTTAAGTTGCTGCATAAAAGATAGTTATTATTGTGGTAGTAATGATAGTAGGTTCATTAAACTAGAAGGCCAAATTGGTGATAGAAAATATTATTGATATGGTAGGTAGGCTAGTGAACCTACCAACAAGGGAAGTTTGTGGGTAGACTATTTACTATAGTGCTTATAAATGAATGGCATATTGAAGCTGTAATTATATAGCTAAGTAACACTTTTGTCTGTGGATTGGTCCCCAGTATATGTATAGAAGCCATAGGAAAGACTAGAGAAACACTCTTACAAAGGTTATGTCTGAACTCTTCCCTAGACATTATTGTTATCCTTCCTTGAAAAGGCCAGACCCCAACTGATTAACCACAGATGTCTCTTGTACTCTATGGATTTCATAGATAAATATTGCAAGATTCTACAATTCTGGACCCAAATTTAACTCAGGATCATGACAAGATGAATAGAAACTAGCTCATCAAAAGTATTTGAGATTGGTCGGTGATTTCCAACTTCAGTTACGTAGAATACAATCAATATCACCACAACATTATCCTTCTTTCCTGCTTTCACAGTAAATTCTCCAGGCCCTTAAAGACAATATGCGACTACTCCATAATGCTTTAACTTATGAATGTAGAGAAGACACAAGTATTTGGAATGCTGTGCTGGACTAGGACATCTCCATCATGGAAATCCCAGTGGCTCAGAATAAAGGGGAGAAGGGTAAGGGGACTGTAGCCATAACAATAACTCTAACATTCCCCAAATTTTCCAATCTCATCAGTTATCACACAGAGAATCAGATCACAGATTTAGAATTGGAAGGGATGTTAGATGCTATCTAATCCAACCCTTTTGTCTTACAGCTGAGGAAACTGAGACACAGAGAGGCTATGTAACTTGCCACATAACTAAGGTGTCAAAGGAAGAATTTGAACCCAGGCCTTCTGACCCAAGAGCTAGTACTCTTTCCATAGTACTTTTTGTCCTTCCTGCTTTTATTCTTTTTTGTTTATAAAACTTATTTCCATAACTTTTAGGGGCAGGTAGCCTTTACCTGGGACATATCTTACTGAAGTGATAGCAGGAGAAATACAGTCCTAGGTAAATGTCTATTGAGATTTCCTGAAAAACCTAGATTAGTTATAGAGTACTTGGGTAATCACTGAAACCTTTAGTCCTGATCCCTACCTATTAGGATTTCTGGTTTATTTTTTTTTTTCTGTGAAGCTAGCCATTAAATAATAGTTACAATCTCCTATAAAATTTTGAGAAAGATTTTACCCAAGATTAAAAATGCTGATTTGAGGGGTACCAGAAGCTCGGGCCACATTGTAAAAAGTAGCCAAGTGGCAGATCAGGCTACCTGACCACATGTCCTCATGGCTACCTTAGCTTGGTCAAACTGTTTCCAGTCAGTAAACTTACCATTCAAGGGGAGAAAGGACCTTCCTGGACTCTGTAAACAGGTTTGGGAGGTCACTGCTATTGGTATGAGTAGGCTTTCCCAACCCGAGTCAATCAGTCAATAATCATTTAATAAATTCTTACCTTGTGCCGGGCAGCACTGGGGAAACAAAGAAAGGTAAAAGACAATCCCTGCCCTCAAGGGGCTCACAGTCTGATAGGGGAGACAATATGCAAAAAACTACATACAAAGAAGCTAAATACAAGATAAATCAGAAGTAATCAACAGAGGTAAGGCACTAGAATTAAGAGATTAGGAAAAGGCTTCCTGTTGGAGGCAGGATTTTAGCTGGGGCTTGAAAGGAAGCCAGAGAAGCTAGGCAGGGGAGATGAGGTGGGAGAGCATTCTAAGCATGAACAGTCAATGAAAATACCCAGAGTCAGGAGATGTAGTGTTTTGTTCTGGGAACAGCAAGGAGGCTAGGGTCACTGGATGGAAGATAACTTGGGAGGAAAGAGGAAGGAGATTATCATAAGGTATAAGAAGACTGGAGAGTATGGCAGGTGAAGCATGAAATAATTGAGGAAACAAAGGTTCAAACTTCTGAGCATATTGATTTGTTAAGTAATGCATGCCAATTGCATAACAAATTGAGACCAGGTCTTCCTCAGCCCCCGAAATATGGGGGGAAGCACAGAGATTTTTATGCATTAAAAACAATGAAATAAGACCAATTAATTAAAAGAAAACAACCAGGATACAAAATTTGGTAATCTGATTTCTAATTGGAGTAAAGATTAGGGGCTTTCTGAGTTACAAAGGAGAGAACGAACAGGTACAATTCCCTGAAATAAGAAAAAGAGGTGTCCTATTCCCCCAAGTGTCTGGATTCAGTCAAAGGAACATGGAAACAATAACTGATTGACCAGCACAAGATGAATTTTTAGATGTCATATGCTTGAGATGTATATTGGTGAGAACACGCCTTGTATTAATACTGGGATCTGATTAGGTTTCTGGTCAGCATAACTTAGGTCCTTCGTTAAGGGTCTCCAAGCAACAGGTAGAGGTGGTCCAGTTTCCCAGCCGTGCAGGGCTAGGTTCAAACGGTACAGTCAAGTTTCCTCACAATTCCCATAACCGAAGAGAGTTTTCTCAGAAGACAGAAATTGGACTAGATCTATAATTGAATAGAAACTTAGATGCATGAGTTAGATCTAGAATTGAGTCACAAGATAGAGTCAATGTGCTTAGCTCAATTGCCACTATTTCTTGAAGAGGTAGAAGACGAGGTCAGGTTATGAGGACTTTAATGCTAGAGGACTTTATATTTGATCCTGGATAGGATAGGAAGCCACTGGAGATTATTGAGGAGGGAGGTGACATAGATGTTACCTGTGCTTTAGGAAGATTGCTGTGACAGCTGAAGGAAGGATGGACAAGAGGTGGGGAGAGACTTGTGTCAGGGAGATCAGCAGGGTACCGAAGTAGTACGGACGAAGGTAATAAGTACCTGAACCAATCAGTTGAGTGATAAACATTTATTAAGCACCTTCTGTGTGCCAGGCACTGTGCTAAGTGCTGGGGATACAAAAAGAGCCAAAAGACAGTCCTCACCCTCAAGGAGCTTACAATCTAATGGCAAAGGCAAGGTGCAAACAAATATATACAAAGCAAGCCATATACAGGATAAATAGGAAATAATTAAAAGAAGGGAAGCACTGGAATAAAGAGAGGTTAAGGAAGGTTTCCTGTAAAAGATGAGATTTTAGTTGTCACTTAAGGGAAGCCACAGAGGTCAGTAGTCAAGCAGAGGAGGGAAAGAATTCCAATTTAAAAGAGGAAAAGCACTGGAATAAAGAGGGATTAGGGAAGGCTTCCCGTAGAAGGTCGGATTTTAGTTGTGACTTAAAGGAAACCAGAAAAGTCAGTTTTCCAAGCAGAAGGAAAACATTCCAGGCATGGGGGCCAGAGAAAATGCCTGGAGCTGAGAAATGGGAAGTCTTGTTTGTGGAATAGCAAGGAAGCCTCTGGATTGAAGAGTACCTTTCAGTGAGTAAGGTGTAAGAAAACTGGAAAGGTAGGAGGGAACTGGGTTATAAGGGGCTTTGAATGCCAAATAGATTGTTTTGTATTTCCTCCTGGATGCAATAGGAAGCCGTTGGAGTTTATTGTGTGAAGAGATTACATGATTAGACCTGTGTTTTAGGAAAGTCACTTTAATGGATGAATGAAAAATACATTGTATCAGAGAGGTGGAAATGTCAGAGAAGAGGAATATGTAAGAGATGTTAGGAAGGTAAAGTGGGCGATTTGGCAACAGATTGGATATGGAGAGGGGGTGAGAGGAAGTTAGAGGTCAAAGAGACAAGACTACCATGTTGTTTTTGAATTTGCTTGGTCCATTTTTTTACACACAATAAATTCTCCAATGATCATGCTCCTACTCCCCCATAACAGAAAAATAAATTAAACAAAAAAATTAAACATTAAAAATTAAATTAAACAAACAAAAATAAATTTAAAAAACTGTCCAAGACAGTGGCAATGGTGGAGTTAATACCCACACAGATGAAATTACAGATCATTAAAGTGATTCCTGCCTCAGACACATATTAGCTCGGTGACCCTGGGCATTTAACCTCTATTTGCCTCAGGAAACGTCTTAAGACTTATCTCCCTAGTAAATCTGGGAGAGGTTGTCTTTGTTGGTAGAATGAGTTCCCAAATCCCAAGTTGTTTGTGTTGACAACTAACAAATCTTTCGTGCAAATTTGAATAAACTAACCATAATTTACTGATGCTCATACATGGAAATAAATAGTGGTCCCAAAAGACTCATCTCATCTGTCTGTTGCTCAAACTCCTTAAGAGGAAGATATGACTCCAATGGAATGATATTAACTTTACTTAACATACATAGAACCACAAATTATAGAATTGGAAGAGAACTTAGTGCTTATCTAGCCCAATTCTCTCATTTTAATGGGATAAAATTTAGGCTCAGAGAGAGCAAATGATTTACCCCAGGTCTCAGAGGTAGTACTTGGATCAAGGTTGGACTCTTCCCACTACACTACCCTGCTCATTTCGCTCTGCCCCTAAAGCAACACATTTCTTAATTGGAGCTAGACAGTAAAGGAAACATTACAGCAATGTTAAATTGGATAAAATAGGTCCATCTCCATATTTTTACATTGTATTCTAAATGAATATTGCATTGAGTTATGTTCACCTTTATGGCTCCATCAGAAATTATTGTAACCCTTAAAAATTTCAGTGAGGAAAATTGTGATGTTTGTCTAAAAGTCCAAGAGTCCTACACATGATTCCCGGTTCCATTTGGGAGCAAATAGAAAATACCAGCATTTTTCTCCGATGGTCTTCTCATTTAGCAGATAGAGATCTATCTTAGCAGGAGAGTGAAGAGCTATCTTTTCTAGAACAAAGAGTTGGGCAGAAGTAGTGAGAACTGGAAGGAATTTTGAAAGTGGTACTGGAGGAGATGGGAACAAAAAAGATCGATGGGACTGTGGAAAGGGGCAGATTAACAAAAATAAATGATGTTAATTTTTTACTAATATATTTTATTTTTATAACACCCTAACTTCTGAATGTAAACCTTCCCCCACTGTCTTTCCTCTCTTTGTAACAAAGAATGAAAAAGAAGAGAAAATAACTGTTCAGCAGAACCAGACTACACATCACCAATGGCTGATTGTATATGCAATAGAAAAATACATTGTTCAAGAAGGGATTGATAGTGCCCCTGAAATATTAGCAGAGAACATTTTTTGTTTGTTTCCTTCACTAATATTTTAATTTGGTATGAGTAATGTCTCATTTTTGACCTTGAAAGATCAAAACTATCTACCCAATCTGTATATTTGGAACTCTAGAGCAGAATTTACTAACCTAAGAAAGCTCATTTTCTCAAAAATGCTAAGAAAGTAGCAAGATTTAAAATGAACCCATAAAAATCATAAACTTTTCTGTATATTGCAAAAAACAAAAACAAAACTTAACCAAACAGAAATCAGAAGGAAGGGAGAAAGTCCACTCAAAATAACTACAGAATGTATAAAATATTTTGGAGTCCCCCTTCTAAGACATACAAGAACTTTATAAATACAGCTATGAAGTAGTCTTTATGGAAATAAATACAGGTCTAAGTAAATTCAGAGATATTAATGGCTCATGGTTGGAGTGAGCCAATATAATAGGGGACCTATTGGTATCAGATCTTAAATGATTACAAAGCACTAATCATCAAAACCATTTGGCATTGGTTAAGAAATAGAAAAGTAGATCAGTGGAACAGATTAATTATGCAATAGTAAAACAGTGTTTGACTAACCCAAAGACTATAATTATTGGGATTAGGATTTATTATTTAATAAAAACTACAGGGAAAACTGGAAAGCAACTTTGCAGAATAGGTTTAGACCAACAATTCATAACATATGTGATAATAAGCTCTAAGTGGATATATAATCTAGATATAAAAATCATATCATAAACAAATTAGAGGAGCAAGAAAGAAAATAACCCTTGAAACTGTAGGTAGAGAAAGAGTATCATAGGACAAGGAATAAAGAAGATCACAGAAAATGAAACAGACAATTTTGATTGTATAAAATGGAATGTTTTTCAGCAGAATCAATATATTTAAAATTATTTTTGCTTTTTTTATTCTGAACTTACCAAGCATAAACAAAAATGAGTTCTTCTATATGCAAAATAGAACAGAAAAAGAAATTTATACATGAAATATAGTTAAAATTAGAAGGTAGACAGTTAACTGGGAAAAATCTTTTCTGTCAGTTTCTCTGACAAAGGTCTGTTTTGGGAATTTTCAATTTTCCTTTTATTAATTGGGTCTCAGAGACAGTCCTCCTGCAATCTTTGGTTACCTCAAAGCTTGTCTTAATATTAACCTTACCTGACCATAACTTGTCCCTTGGGATGTGAAAATTTACTTAAGAACTTTAAACATTCTCTAGATAAGAAGCCAGGGGGAAAAATCTCAATTTTCCCTGACTACTTGGCAACAAGTAAGTCTTCCTCCTCAGTTAGCCTATTGAAAAATTTTAAATGTAGTTTAATCTGTAACCTGACTTAGTTTACCTGTGGAGTTTGTTTAATGAAGTTCATTTCCTTAGGAAAAATATGAGATTATGACTCTGTTTAACTAAATTTATTCAACTTTTATGACATTGAAGGAAGTATGGGATTATAGATTTATCTTCTCTTTTATGGCCTAAGAGAAATGTGCAGGATTGTAGTAAGTAAAAGAATTTTTTCTCTCCCACTCTGACACAATTTTGCTTAAAAGAAGCCTTGTTAGAATCTTCATGATTGTTCAGGTTTTCTCTGAGGCCTAAACTTATGCTTGAGTATAATAATAAAATTTAAGTTTTTACTTCCATAATTTCTGTATTGTAGTAAACATATATGTGTGTATATATATGTGTGTGTGTGCGTGTGTGTATGTGTGTATATGTATATATGTGTGTATATATATGTGAATATACATATATTTGTGTATGTATGAAAGAATGACAGCCTAATAGATAAATGGTCAAAGGACATAAACAGTTCTCAAAGGAAGAAATTTAAGCTATTAATAGATAGTAAAAAATGCTCTAAATCATTAATGATTAGAGAAATTCAAATTAAAACAATTCTGAGGTTCTATTTCACGACTATTAGACCATCAAAGATGAGGAAAAAAAAAGAAATGACATTTGTTTGAAGAGGTAGTGGGAAGACAGACGCACTGTTGACTGTGGAATTGTGAGGTAGTCTGGTCATTTTGGAAAACAATATAGAACCATGCCTCAAATATCAATAAGCTGTATGCAGGCTATGTCCCAGTAATACCACTACTAGGCCTATACCCCAAAGAGACCAAAGAAAAAGGGGAAATATCCCTATGTACCAAAGAATTTATAGTAGTTCAAAGAACTGGAAACAAAAGAAGTATCCATCCATTGGGGAATGGCTGAACAAATTATGATATGTGAATGTAATATTATTCAGATGTAAGAAATGATAAAGAGGATGGTTTCAGGGATACCTAGGAAAATATGAATGTTCAGAACCAGGAGGATAATTTAAACAATAACAACAATGTTGTAAAGAAAAACAACTTTGACATACTTAAGAACTCTGATCATTGTAATAACCTATCATGACTCCAGAGGACGGATCTTACCAATCTCTTGGAGTAGCGATGGACTGAAGGTAGAGAAAAGCACACTTTTTTTGGACATGGTTAATATATGAATTTGTTTTGCTTAATGGTAGATATCTGATACAAAAATTGCATTTTCCTTTTTTATTTGAAGAACAAATTTGCAAAATTTGGGAGAAGAGTTTAAAAATAAAAAAATTTAGAGCGCTAAGGCTGAAAAACAAAAAGAACTAATAATTCTAAGGAATAAATGGATGGAATAGATGAATTAAAATGTGACAGTTTGAGGCTGAAATAATAAAAGTTCTAATCTAAGATTCTCTGTCTTGGCCTCATAAAGAAATTATTTGGCTATAAAATCTAAGCTTTAGTAAGAGAGGAAAGAGTGAAAAAATTTCTGTCAATGTGGAATCAGTGAGGGATTGGTGGTGGGGTGCTGGGGTAGGATTAGAGGTCCTGAGAATTCCTGGCAGGGTAAATTCTATGTTTTGAGTAACATCTTCTCAGTAACTTTTTCCTGTTTATTCATTTGGCAGGATGTATTAGAATTGCCCTTGAAAATTCTCCTTTGCTTTAAAACGTATCGACTATAGCTATTTTATCATTTTGAGGGGACAAAAAAAAAATGAGTTGCAGGACTGAATGCTAACAGTAGAAAATCAAGGAAGTAAGATATTCTAATTCTGGAAGTTTGTCTGTATAAACTGAGAGCAGGTGATTTCAGTTGGGATCAGTTACTGTACTTGATGGAGAGAACACCCATGAAACAATTATTCCTTTGTGGGCCTCATTAGCAGTAAAGTCAATAAACATTTATTAAGCACCTACTATGTGCCAGGCACTTTGCTATGTACTGATTCATTTAGTTCAGTGTAGCCAAATTATATCTCTAGAGAATATTTTGCTGTTCAAGAGATGCTGCAGACCTTCCACAATCTCTTTCCTTTGGGTCTTTTAGTTCCAAGACTTTTTAATCTCCTTGCCATTTCATTCTTTTTCATTTTTCTGAAGACTGAGGTGGGTTGTGTACTTGCCAAGATGAAGTGTAGTGGAGTTTGAAGAAAGTTCAGATTAATAGAAAGTAAGGAAATTATTATTCCAGGGAAAACATCTGCAGAATTTTGTTGATCCTAGAATCACAGTTGAGCCATGGGAACAAGTGAGGAAAATTTACAGGAAGGCTCAAAGTCCCAGGACTCTTGACTTGCAAAAAAACAAAAAAACCAAAACACCTGCCCTCAAAAAAAATCTTCTGCCATTCTCCTGGATCCAAATAAAAAACATTTCTTAACATTGCATTTTGTTCGACCCTATTTCCTTATCTGCATTCTTTATTGTTGTGCCTTGAGCCCTGCTCATTCTGTACTGTCCTGAGCACTATCTCTCTGTCTTTATGACTTGCTCCTGATTTCCACCTGATAGAACTGATTCTGAGCCATCAAATACCTACTTCCAAAAAGGTTTAGTTCTGTAAGAGGCTCAAGCTCCACCCTTCCATGACTCTATGACAATGCTCTCTCTATAGCAGGGCTTCTAGTCTTCTTTTGTGTCATGGACCCCTTAATGCATAAAAGAAAATATGTAGGATTAAGAAGGCAACCAATTATATTGAAATTTGGTCATAAAAATATTAAAAAATTCAAATAGTAACTAGGAGTCACAGGCTATTGACCCCTGTCTATTGCTAGTATCCTTCAAAGTCCCTATGGGATCATCCTCTTTTCAGGTTCAATTTCTAAACTTTGTAGCAAGTTTTCAATAATCCCAAATTAGCTCAAGATTCCATTCACCTTTTCTCCACATACATCCTACTTACGGTTCCTGGCTTCTTCATGTCCTCCTTTTCCCATAGACTTCCCTATTACAGACTTATTTATGTTTCAGGGTTAGTCATTCACTGGATTCATGGCACTGCACTGAGTGCTGAATCTTTGGGGTATACGAAATGAAAGCAGCATTATCACTAGAATGTTTTCTGTTCATACTAAAATAAATTTAAATGAAACCAAAGCTACCTGGAATTCTCAAAGAATGGACATCATTATGGAGAGCAGAGTTTTTTGTGATTATACCTAGTTTATTATTGAAGTACTTAGGTATTTTTAAAAAGCAGCAGTTGACCACTAGGGGGAGTCTGTCACTTGAAGATGTTAAATTGTAGTTCCACAAATCAAAATGTCTATGGATTCCAGAAATTTTATTACTGTAGGAAGTCGTGATTATTAGGAATGTGTGGTCTGGACCTGTGATTTTATTGGTGTACCTTAATTTCCTGGTTGTGGGATGCTTTTCTGACTCATCCCCACAGAACTTTCTATTTCTATACCATGTCAGAGAAAGCTAATTACTCTGGAAGCTCATTCTACCTCCGGACTGCTTCTCACATTGGAAGTACCTTCAACCTCTGAGAGGTCTCTCTTTTGTGAGCTAGCTCCTTTCAGAACTTTGGTTTTAAGGAGAATTTCTAGCCAGATCTCAGTTCTTCTCTATGATATGCTCTTGACTCATCTCCATAGGACTTTCTCTCTCATCTCCTATCCTTGGATAACTTCATCCCTTCCCTCGCCGCTTTTTCCTTTGCAGCTTTTTTAAAAAATAAATTTTATTTAATATATTTAGTTTTCAGCATTGATTTTCACAGGAGTTTGAATTACACCATTTCTACCCTCCCCCCCTCCCCACTCCAAGATGGTGTATATTCTGGTTGCCCTGTTCCCCAGTTTACCCTCCGTTCTGTCACCCCACTACCCTTCCATCCCCTTTTCCCTTACTTTCTTGTAGGGCAAGATAAATTTCTATGCCCCATTGCCTGTGTATCATATTTTCTTGTTGCCTGCAAAAACTTTTTTGTTTTTGTTTTCGAACATCTATTTTTTAAAACTTTGAGTTCCAAATTCTCTCCCCTCTTCCCTTCCCACCCAACCTCCCTAAGAAGTCCAGCAATTCAGCATGGGCCACATGCGTATCATTATGTATAACCCTTCCACAATACTCATGTTGTGAGAGACTAATTATATTTTGCTTCTTCTTAACCT
>JAQQSZ010008570.1:0-13005 GCA_028646595.1 Phalanger gymnotis | reverse complement strand
TTTACTCTTTGTTGCTTTGGGAGCCCAAGGCCTTACTAGTGTGGTAGATTCAGGAAAGGACTGGCTGGCACATTGTTAGCACAGCAGCTACCATAAACCAGTTTTATTTTGTTTTGTTTTTCCCAGGGGGGCCAGAGTTGGGGAGATGGCTAAACTGTATAATCCATTCCTTAGTATCCTCAGTATCTTGTATCTGATTCAGTCTTGAATTCCTGGCCTAACATTCCACTTCAGCAGCCAGTTTCCTGCTTTCTCAGACTTTGGATTTCAGTTTTCCAAAGATATCTTGGCAATAATCTAGTCTAGCCTTTTAGTTTATGTTTGTTTCACTCCAGATTTTGAAAACCACACTTCTTTCTCCAGGAAGGGATCTCCTTTCCACGAGTCCCATGGATGCTTAAGCAGGAGGGATAGGTAGAGGGGAAGGGAATAAGCTTTTATATAGGGCTTACCAGGCTTCGTGTGCAGTGCTTTTTACAAATATTATCTTATGATCCTCACAACAACACTGAGAGGTGGGTGCCATTATTATCCCTATTTTACAGTTGAGGAAACTGACACAAACAGAGGTTAAGTGACTTGCCCAAGGTCACACAGCTAGTAAGTATCTGAGGCCAGATTTGAACCTAGGTCTTCCTGACTCTAGACCTATTGCTCTAACCACTGTGCGACCAGGGGCACTTTTAAATTTGCACTTTCCTTACTGCCTCTTTCTCCCCTGGGCATGGGGTCTCTTTTCTATCCCTTCTATTATTTTACAGCAAATATAACTGGTTCAAACACTAAACTTTCCAGACTGTGAAAGGCTTTGGGGATGTTAACCCATTGAAGCCTTTCGGGAATTCATTTTCAATACTTCTTTACAATTGACTGAGGTTTAGAGTACTAGCCTACAAGTCCCTCTCCCTAGTCATGACTTGCCCTCAGTCTGGAGGTCTTTCTCCAATGTGCAGGATTATGGTTCTTCCTCAACTCTACCTTATCTCTGTCTAGGACCCAGAGACCTTATGTGATCTTCTGTCAAAATTATTGACTTCATAGTGATGAATCTCTGTCACCAACTCTTTAGGTAACCCTCTAGATTTGAGCCGAGAGACTCTAACTTTGCTCTGTCTCCAATCATGAGTCTTTACAGGGACTGACATAGATTGTCAGCCATCTTGGATTCAGGTGGGCTCTCCCATCTTTTGCCTTTCCTCTCATTCTACTCCTGACAAGTTATCAGATCATCTAGCTTAGTTGGTTATCCCTTCACAGAAATATATTCTGGACTGGGAAAAACTTCTCCTCCTTTTTATTATTATTATTATTATTATTTTTTACAGAGAAAGACACTGAGGCCTAGTGAAGTAAAACAAATTATTCTAAGTAAAAGTGAAGTCACTCTAAGTAACATAAGTTACTCTAAGTCACACAGCTAGTAAATAGGAGAGCCAGGATTTGAACTGAAGTATTCAGATTCCAAATCTAATCCTCATTCTGCTGTAGCACTCTATCTACTATATAGACCCCAGTCATCTCCTACAACATTCCTTTAAAACATACATTCAGGAGGCATATTTGCATATGAATAACAGCCCCAACTTCTACCTGGGTACCCTAAGTGATATTTGCTCTGATTTCTAAGGTGCATATTACCTCATATTTGCATTTTAATATATCAATGTGATCCTATAGTAAACAAGTCTCTTCCCGCCATGATACAACAAATACTTTCTGGTGAATGGGTTGGAGTATGTTTGTCATGTAGTAACACATTATCATGTAATTCTAGGATGTGCATTGACCTCAAAAGTCTAGTGTAAGCCCCTCATTTTACAGATGAGAAATTGAGGTCCAGAACACCTATAAAATCTCTTTAGTTTGTAGCATATACATAGAATTTTAGGCAGTTGTTTGTCTTGTTCTCCTAAACCACTTTTCCAGTATCGAAACATTAAGTTCACTATGACAGTAAAAGCCAGGGGTGGGGAACCTGTGGCCTGGAGGCAATATGTGGTCTTCTAGGTCCTTAAGTGTGGCCTTTGACTGAGTCTAAGTTTTGCAGAACAAATCTCTTTATTAAGGGGATTTGTTCTGTGAAGTTTTGATGCAGTCAAAGGGCCACATGTAGCCTCAAGGTTGCAGGTTCCCCAACCCTGGTAAACCTACTCATTTTTGAACAAGTGAAATCATCTTATCAATGTCCCCTTGAAGTCCCATAATTGCTGGCTATTACAGTCTTTTCTGAATACTAATTTCACTTGCTGAATGAAGTGTCTTGAGAAATACAGAGGAATTGTCTGATAACATGACTAGTAAGATTTGAATATATCAAATTAAGTTCTGTAGGAATAGCCACTAATGTGATGAAAATTTTACACGATTCACTAAACAGACAAGGTACAGTTTAATTCTATTCACCAATGCTGGAATCATAGAGAAGTCTATTTCACTGTATCAGTTATAAAGCTTCAGAGACATGATACCTTGATTTAAACAGTCCTATCTAAAAAGCCACCAAAATTAAGGTGGAAAAGAAAGTAAATTTGGATAATTTAGTATTCCAGAACTATTCCTCCCCCTCCTCTCCTTTTTCTTAATTATCTGTACATTTCTGGTGAAAGTAGATTTCCCCCTTTAAGAGCTCTCTACTCCATTTTGTCCTCTGCATGGGAGGACGTGGCCAAAGACAACTATGGGATCATTGTACTTCTCAATATATCAATACAAATTCATTATTTTCTCAATATGGAAATATCTCTAGGCCCACTGGAAGTGGAAGTTAATTCATTGTACCCACATGGCTGTGATGAATTAACTGTATTTGGAGGGTTTTCCTAGTCTTGTGTTTCACCCTCTCCCATCCCTCTTTATTTCAAGAGTTAATTGCTCATAAATTGATTGATCTGCTTGGACTATTGAGAAGGATCATTTCTATTCTAGTTTTTTTAATAATCAAGTAGGGCATATCATTTGGTGATTTAAGGATGGCTCAACATTTTGCCATTTTTACAGCTGATAAAAATTCATCTGGTTTCAAATGATTGACTCAGTAGTACTAAATAGGCAGAGTCTACAACCTTTTTCTTTTCCTAAAACAGGCAAATTTTTGATGAAAATCCTGGGCTCAAATTGAAACTATGAAATAAATAATGGTTCAGGGTAGTTTTGAATCAAAAGCAAGCTAAGTTTTGTGGTCCAGGAAAGAGTTTACTCGAGGCCAGACAGTGCATGCTGGAGTTTGACTAAGTGTTATTTTAAGTTAATGAATATTTGGGAGGAGAGAGGGAAGGAGGGGGTAGGGAGAGAGGGGGAGAGAGAGAGAGAGAGAAAGAGAGAGAGAGAGAGAGAGAGAGAGAGAGAGAGAGAGAGAGAGAGAGAGAGAGAAATAAGAGCCAAGAAGATCAAGAAAGGCTTCCTGTAGGAGGTGATGCATGAACTAAGACATGAAGAAGGTCGTTGATTTTAAGAGATGATGGTGAAGAAAGGGTGCACTTGTGGAAAAGCCTGAGCAAAACATACCCATCCCTCAAGGGTCCCTCCAACTGTCTAGAACTTTAAGATTGACTCTTTTATAAAATGATTGTATCCACCACAAACATAAAGTACAAACCTCTGCTTGATAAGTATATTGTATAGCATTCTGTTACTCTTTTACACTGTTGTGTAAAAGGGCTGTGGTTTAGCAATATAGGGTGGTAGTAGTTCTCTTTTGTACTTTCTCCTCATGGACCAGTCACACATACCTTCTCTGCTTCTTCAAGGAGCTCCCACAAGGGGCTGAATAATGCACCTACTGACAAGACCACAGTCCCCACAACAACCCATGATTTTCTCAAGGGACACTTTGGTAAACTTTTTGTGTGTGTGTGTGTGCAAGGTGACATAAGCATTCTGCGTCTGAATATTCCTTTGTCCTTGTACAAAATGCTTGAAAGTAATGGTACACATTATGGTGGTGTGTAAGTATTCCCGCAATAACCATTTTGTATTTGCAACACTTCTTCCTAGCACTTTGAGCAAGTAGAAGGAGTTTTCAGTGAGGAAATATTCACAGACCACTAGACAAAGTGCACTTCTTTTGAGCACTTTGCATAAAATCATAGCAACGGCTATGATACTAGAAAAAAGATGAGAAAAGAAAATTTTCTAGATGCAGAAGGCTGATAAGGAGAATGGTCACATTGATGAGGATGAAGGGATGAAACACTTGTGTGCCACTATGATCATGTGCCAAGAAATTCACAGAGTTGTGTCAAGCAAATTTGAAAACATCGTAAGAAAATCCAAGTTTATTTACTCTGCACACACAGACACACATGTACACATATACACACACACAGCACACACAGACACATGCTTTGGGATTCCATGTTTTGATATTCCCCAAGTGAATTTTAGCATGAAAATGAAATAAATACATCTCTAAAATGGGGAATGATGATTATTCAAAAGGAAGACATTGAAGATTACGGTGAATAGTCATACCATTTATATTTTAACTGTCTTTTATAATAGTTAACTGATCTGTCATCTCCAAATTTTCCAGTTTATTTCCACATAATTTGTAATTTAGAGACTAAATCTGTTCAATTTTGATCTTTTTGATATGATATGAATAGTTCAATAATGATAAAGAGTGAATAGGAGCCCAAAGAAATAGAGAGAAGAGCAGAAAGCCCAAAGTGCACTCCCAAAGAACCCAGGGCTGTCAGGCACCAATGGCTAGTTCTCTGACACCAGCAGGTTTAAATATGACCCAGAAGGACTCAGATCAGAGTGATTAGTCTGTGACCACATAGTGGTTATAGGAGTTTTAAAAATCTGGAACATGTTGACATGAGACTCCCCTAATAGCCTTGAAGAATGCAGTACTCTCACCCAGAGGATACATTTGGGTCTGAAACCTTCTAGGATTCAAAGCATAGACACCAGTGAAAGGGGAAGCACCCCAAATAATATAGATCAGGACAAAATAGGGCCATAACATCCTTGACACAGAGTCTCATTCATCTCCGGAAGTAAGGCTGAAAATATGAATACATAAAAGAAGATATTACAAATGAAATGAAAGTTCAAAGGTGAAAGAGAGTGAATAGCTTAGTACTGCAAAGGCCAAATCTTATCATAGTAATGGACTTCCTACAAATTAGAATGGACCAAAATAAAATATTGACTAAAACAAAGAGTAATAAATGGTAGAACAAAATTTTAAAAAACTGAACAATGAAAGAAAATATAAGGTGTTTTCTAGCAAAAACAAATGATGTAGAAAACAGGTCAAGGAAAATTATTTAAGAATCATTAAACTAAAGTATGTAGCAAAATGAAAAAAAAAAGCCTGAACACTATCTTCCAAGCAATCCCAAATGAAAACTGGCTTGATCAACTAGAATCAGAGGACAAAATAAAAATAGAAATAATTTCCTGGTCAATTCCTGAAAATTCCCAGGGATGTCACAGCCAAAATTCAGAGCCCCAAAGATAAAGAAAAAAAAATACATCAAGCAGAAAGGAAAAAAAAAACAGTGCCATGGAACTATGTTCTGAATTAAATAAGATTTTATGGCTACCACCTTAAGGAAGAAAAGATATTGGAATGCAATATTGCAAAAGGCAAATGACAAAGGCTTTCAATCAAGAATCTGCCCTGCAAAAGCGAGTATAACCCCACATGGGTAAAATACACCTTGCCCAAATATTGCTTAAGAAAACACCAGAGCTGAGAAGAAATTTTGGAATGCAAATATGAGTCAAGAGAAACTGAGAAATATAAATGTATTTTAGTAATTGCTTAACATTCTGATAAGAGAAGAAACAAAATCCTTTCAGAACACTGTCTTTGAGGGTCATAAAGGGACTTAAATAAGACAAATAGGGTTTGAAAGTCTTTTTTTTCCTGTTTGAATTGTCTTATGAGAAGAAAAAAAGAATACATTATGGAAGAAAGAGGGAGTTCCTATTTCATATAATAAAGGTATTAAGAACATGCCAACATGGAGGAAGTGGTGGGGAGACTAACCATCAAATTAACTTAATTTTTTTTCAGCCAAACAAAGGAGTTGATTTCCTACCCCTTCACCCCTGACAATACTCCTACAAATATGCAATAAGTTTGGTATAAGATTCATTAAATCTATCTATGATTCCATAATCATTTGTCTCTCTACTTAGAATTTGTGAGCCGTCATTTCATTTAGCGTTCATTTCATATCTGCTCCCGTTCTAAGTAAGCATGTCAATAATGATATAGTTCAATTCGTACAGTAATACATGAACTCATTTGTCACTGAATACAGATCTCATACGCAGAGTACAGTTAAGTAACCTCTAATTCTTAGCACCTTTGCCACATTTCCAGCATTTTTCAGGGGGCACATAGAACTGAGGGCTATTTTGTATTTTATTTTGCTTCATCGTGGTTTTGATCACCTGTAGGATGGGATGAGTGGTCTTCAAAATTTTGAATCTTTCAGTGATCCTGAAAGTAGTGAGAGGTAAGAATCCCCTAAATGAATATTTTTTCAAGTCTGCATACCTCCTTCATAAGCTGCTAAAAATATGATCAGTCAGTAAAGAAATATTTGTTAAGTTACTACTATTACATGTTAAAAAAAAGACATTGTGGTGATAAAATGAGTGATGTTTATGCTTTCAGATTTTGAATGAAGAAGATAGCTATAAAACAGTATGAGAAAATAGGTCAGAGCCACTTCTAAAAGCAAAAAAAAGAGGGGGAAGGAAAAGACAAATCCATTATAGATGGCCTTCTTTTTGTCCTATAACTGTACAAACAAGGAAGTGGGTGGTTTGGGCTTATATGATTTTATAAAAACACAACAATGGTAAAAAATAACCGGACTAGCTGATTTCTTTTAATTTAATTTCATGTACCATCCCTCTTACAACAGGGTGTATGCAATTAAGCCTGACAATGCAGGGGCTGTCAGAGCTGATCCATGGCAGCAGCCTGCGGAAGGGCCGTTGGTACCTTTAATCCTTTTGACTGGACTGTACTTTTTGAAAAGTCGAAAAGGGAAATGAAGTTGTCTGAAACAACTCCAATTGCTTCTGTTTAAGTGACAGTTTTGATCCTAAACTGATGTGGTTGAGTTGAAACATAGCACAAAAAATTTGGAAGAGAATAGGCCTCAGAGGCTCCTTGGGGCATTTGTCAGCCAGGTTGGGGAGGGGGAGGTTGGAGAATAAGACTTCCTTCGAAGAATGAAGCTTTTGTAGAGGAGAAGTGGAGAAAGGAAGGGGAAAAAAGTGAGAAGAAGAAAGGGAGGGGAGGTAGAGTGTGTGGTGGCTGCTACAAATGAGCGTGTAAAAGGCATCTCCTAGTCAGCAGGCTGCCTGAAATGTGATCTCCAATTTATTCAATGGAATTTTTATTCCACAGCAATCACAAACACTGTAAAAGAGAAACTACTTCACAAAAGCAGCTCTTATAAAAGAGAATATTTTTTTTAAAATTACTAAGACTAATTAACTTGACTACCTTTTAATTTGTTACTATTAAGGTGTTGGTATAGCAACAAAAGACACTAATTATATTTGTATCCTATTATTTGAACTGTTTACAAGAAACAAGGCTTTTGTTCCCCCTGTGTAAGTGGGCCCTATAAAAATAATAACCACCAAAAAGAGTATGTCAAATGGCACCCTAGGTAGGAAGAGAAGGGAAATGTTTGGAAATTTAGGGTCAGGAGACTGAATTATCAGCTCTGAAAATAATAATGATAACAAAACCCACCACCAAAAATCAACTCAAGCACTTGAAAACAACATTCTTCATTTTGGCTGGGGGAATGTTGTTTCAGAAAATCTCTTAGAAAACTTCTCTCCAGAAAGCCCCGAGCATAGTTCTACTCTTACACATAGCTGGATTGTTGCTTATTATTACCCTGCCCCTCCTTAACTGATGGGTGGTTTTGTGATATGAAAGATCCCCTTGACCTGAGACTAGAGCCAGTGTTTATGGCTTTGCTGAATCAAACCCTTCTGGGATAAATTTGTTTCAGTCAGGGTAACAGCTGGCTGCCAAGCAGTTGACACTTGATTCAGTTCTGTCTTTAAAACATGACCAGGGCTTCACAAAATACAAGACAGACTTTTGGCTACACATACACAAACGCACACACACATACATACAGAGAGTATACACGTATGCACACACACCACAGGAACACACAGTGTACATACATGCACACACACACACTACATAGACACACATTTAGTATTGGACTTGGAATCAGGAGTTAGGCTTTGAATTGTACCCCTGATGCTTACTGGCTGTGTGATCATGTCTCCTAACAGCTCTGAGCCTCCTTTTTCATCTGTAATATGGCAGTGCCTACTTCACAGGATTATTGGGAGGCTCTAAGAAGGTAGTTTCTTCAAAAGATTGCAAACTTTGAAGACTGCTACCATTCTCTTTCTCTACCTCTTTTTAATATCACATTGAATTTGGACCCCTCCTTTTGTACTTATCATATTCTAATCTGCATTATGGCAATTTGTATACAAGCCTTATCTCTCTTAGATAGTAAACTGCTTGGAGGGCAGTGGTTTAATCATAGCAGGTGCTTTTTAACAAATATTTGTTGAATAAATGAGCAAAATTAATATATACCACCTTATCCTAATAAATTCCTTTCAAGATCAACTTCGATCACTTGCCTTAGCCTAAGGTTCAAATATATCCATATATGCATACGTACCCAAAACAAAATTTCAACTTTTTGCATGGTTATTAAAACCAACAGAGAGAAACAGCTTCACAAAGCACAGAACGAGAAAAAGAAGGAAAGCCTGTCTGACAAGGGTGTCTAACAGGAAGTGTTAGGCAAAATAGGCAGAAGTATAGGGAGTGATACAAAAGAAAAGTAGAGGAAGAACAACAAGGAATATTGTTTGACATATTTTAATGCATATATTTTAAATCACAAAAAGTCTGCTCTCTATGGTAAGACATATTCATGTTTATTCCACAATGACTTATTTGTGTTTCAGTGTCAGCTCTAAGAGGAAACCATTTTCAAACTTTTCTTAGCATATACAAATACTTTTGTCTGGCTCTAGTATCCAATTATCAGGCTGTGACTCTGTGAGCAGATACCAACCTGTCTGGAGTTGTTCTCTAGGAAAACCTCACCATTGGGTTCAAATTTAATGTGACGGTATTCATGTCTTCTACAGGGCTAGGGATCTGTTGCTCTTTAATGATACAATTTATAAGAAAAATTTCTTTGTATCCATTTATTTATTAATATTCCTTAGGTTCTCTGTGAGAAACTGTGGGTCATGGTCAAAACCAGCAAGACTATTCTTAAAGTTGCCTAATCATAGGTGCAGAGAAGGCATTTAACAATTACTTGTTAATGTGATGTTATGGTTTAACTTTTACTTTACAGCTTGTCATCACCATCAAAGGAAGTTGGTGAAATTAGTAATTTGCCATTTATAGCTGTGTGAAGTGGAATTTAATAGCTAGCCAAAATATCCACAATGGCAGCAACATAACAATCGTACCATAAAACTGAGCTTTATTCACGGACACATCAAGGAAAATTTTGATGGTCCGGAATTTCTACATAGTATTTGTATTCATATACTATACTCACATTTCAATATTTTTCCCCTGGTGAAAGGAATTTCATCTATAAATGGCCATAATGTCTGTTTAGGTTATTTGGA
This sequence comes from Phalanger gymnotis, assembly GCA_028646595.1. NCBI lineage: Eukaryota > Metazoa > Chordata > Mammalia > Diprotodontia > Phalangeridae > Phalanger > Phalanger gymnotis. Next base: position 3,324 of record JAQQSZ010008570.1, on the reverse strand, counting down.
AGAGTACATAGAAGACACAGAAGCATAGTAATTTATGCTCATTAGACGTATAGAAATGAAGAATTCAGGAATTCAGAGAATATTTTAGCTCAGTGCTTTAGATATGCCAAACAGAAGTAGCCATGTTTGAATTATAGTGTTGCATTATCTATGGTTCGTACATACATATGTACACACATGCAAGCAAAATACTACAGAACACTACAGAGAAACTCCTCAATGAAATTCGTGAACTCTCAAAAGTAATGGGCCTTACGCGATACATATAGAAAATAATCAACTGCGTGAAGAGTGACTATTGTTGCAACACTTTTTGTTATAGCAAAGACTAGAACTAAAATACCTATCCATCGAGAGGGAAATGACCATACAGATTGTGGTATATGAATGGAATTGAACACTATTGTGACATAACAAATGACAAAAAAAACTTTCACCCTGCCACTGATAGGCAGACAAAATGGGACTTGACCACCAGTGCTGCCTGCAGCCCAGCCTCAAGAGCTTTCATAGAGGAGCTGCCCTTGTGGAGGACCATCTTGCCATGTTTGCCACTACCAATACCCACGCCAATTAGCCTTCATCAACTAGGACCCTAACTGAAGCAGCAAGGTATTCTGAAGATGAGGCTTGTGTCTGGTGGGTCAAAACACTGCCACTACCTTTATCATCACCTGCCCATTGGAGAAAGTACAGAACCTTGAGCCCAAGAACTTTGGGAATAGAAATTCTCCACCCCACCCCCAAAACCACTAAGCCTGCTTCTAGTTCAGCCTCTATAGTCATCATACAGGGCAATTCATATGGAGAAAGGGCAAGTTATCTCCACTATCACCAAATCATGGGTAAGAACAAGATCTCTAGAAATATGTACCCCTGTCCCCTCCAGAACACTGGCTCTTCTTCTAGCCTAACTAAGTTCTTACTATCAAATAGCTTAACATCAGAAATGGAAATTAACCACCATGGAAGAAGCTACAGTATCTACTTCTTTGTTACTGAGCCCTAAGGACTATGGTTTCCCTCCATCTGACTTACGGCACATAGCAAGAGCTTAATAAATGCCTTTTTTGCAGAGGAGAAGCCCGGGCAATTGAGGTTAAGTGACTTGCCCAAGGTCACACAGCTAGTAAGTGTGTCAAGTGTCTGAGGTCTGACCGGAACTCTGGTCCCCCTTACTCCAGGGCTGGTGCACTACTCACTGCGCCACCTAGCTGACCCTACAACAAATGCTGCTTCATTCATTCATTCATTCATATCTGGAAAAACTTGTATGAACTAAATTTTATTGTGCCATGAAATAAAGAATGTGATGGGTTCAGGGAAAAATGAAAATACTTATGTGAAATAATGCCAAGCAAATTGAGCAAATTCAGAAGGAAAATTTACTTCATGACCATGATAACATAAGGAGAAACTACCCTGAAAGATCTCAGTACTCAGACTAAAGCAGTGACCAATAGTGACTTCAAATCCATGATGATAAAACATATTTTTCACCTCTTGTCAGAGAGGTGATGAACCAAAAGTACAGAACTAAACATGCATTCTCTGATAAGACTGTTGGGGTTTGACATTTTGCTTGACTTATTTGGTAGGGCTTCTCAACAGCAAAAAGGCAGAGGAAGATGTGTGTTCCTGGGTAGTGATAAATATGAAAAGGGGCATCAATAAAACATTTTAAAAGGTACATGTAGGAAAAGGAGGGGAGGTACAGAAGGAGACACAAATAGAACAATTTGCCTTGGCAATTTTTTTATGTATGTACTTTCCTATAGATATACATACAGTTACATATGTATATATATGTATATATATATGTACTATATATATGTATATATACAAATACACTTAATTATGTATGTAATGTATGTATATATGTACTTTAAACACTGTGGCAGAAGCTAATAGTTTCTCAGATTCTTCTCTATTCCTCATGTCCTGAAATTTTTTCTTTTTAAAATATTAAAAGAATTAAAAAAAACTATTTGTCATGCCAAGTTAAGGGCAATCTATTGAGTTACTTGATCAGTGTACACAAACACACACACACACACACACACACACACACACACACGCAAACATAATCTTTGACAGATTCCATAAATGGGCAATGATCAGGGCCCAGTATTTTCAACCCTGAAGATCTGAAATCTTGCAATCATTCTGAGTTCTTTCTTTACATCACATCCCTTCTCTTCACCAATCAGTTGCTAGGTTTCATTAATTCTAACTTTAGCATCAGTGTCCTGATCTCTAATCTCAAAGTCACCACCCTAGTTCAAGCCTTCATCCCTTTTGGTTAGATTATTACCATGGCTTCTTAATTGGTCTTCCCACTTTCAGTGCCTCTTCTCTTTAATCCATCCTTTCATAGTTACCAAGATAATCTCCAAAAGCCCAGGTCTGACCATATTAATCCCCTGTTCAAAAATCTTCAGTGGGTCTCTATTTTTATCTCTAAAATAAAGCATAAATTCCTTGGGCTGCCATTGAAAATGTTGTGCCATCTGGCTCCTCCCTAATTTTCCTGATCTTGCCAGCTGGTAGTGTTTTCTCCCTCATTAAACTGCTTGACTATGATCAAGATATATTTCCCCTAATAGAATCTAATTTTCTTAAGAGTAGGAACTATTTCCTTTGTTTCTATCTCCAGAGCCTTGGATAGTGCCTTGCACCTATTGTACACTTAATAAAGTCTTTGTCAATGTTATGGAATATGCAAGGAGCCCACCTTTCACCCATACCCCCATCTAATGGATTGAGGCGTTTCTCCTGGAGCTAAGCTTGTACACTGGCAACGTACGGTGGGCTGCTCAGGTCCTTTGCTAAAGGACATGTTCAATCCTCCTCCCTATGTCCTTTCCCCGTACTATCAAAGACTGTATTAAATGGAGTTGGCCAGTCATCCAGGAAGGGTGGCTCACCCAATGGACTTAAAAAGGAGTAACTCTATCACTCTTAATTTTCTCATTTGTTATTTACATCAGGAGCCCTTAAGCATCTTCCTTAAACTTACCACGAGGAGAAGGGGAGGGCTTTCCCCCATCCTCATAGCTATGCCAACTGTTAGGATGTGACAGATAGAGGATGTTCTGTTTTGGTGAGCGTGAGACTAGATCTCCGGACCCTTATGGCCTCTTCTGTTTTGTGTTTCTTTTGGGACAAACCACCTTCTCTAGGCTTGGCACAATAGGCCCTACTGGGGGCAGGGGCTGGAGAGAAGGGGTTCAAGACTGGAGCAAACCACTTCCTGAGTTCTTGTTTGGCTTCCTAATAGGGTAACAAGAATAGACCTATAACACTACCGTGCCTATTCTAATA
>JAQQSZ010008569.1:0-13005 GCA_028646595.1 Phalanger gymnotis | reverse complement strand
GATAGCACCAACTAACCAGAGTTGGTGGGAGGCTTCAATGAAATCTTGTATATCAAGTGTTTTAAGAGTTCTAAAGCAGGACATGAGTCATTTTGTTTGTTTTTGTTTGAACCTGTGGTTTCTTGGTATAAGGAGCTCCTTGTGAAGAAGCAGGTCTTAGAGAGCTGCGGGTGGGGGTGGGGCTCCCCAGAGGTTAAGTGACTTTCCCAGGGTCACACAGCTAGTGTATGTCATCAGAGGTGAGACTTGAACCCAGTTCTTCCTGACTCCAAGGTCAGCCCTCTCTAGCAATCAATCAGCCAACAAGCACTTATTAAGCACCTGCTAGGTGCCAAGGATACAAAGTCCAGGAGGACACAGCCCCTGCCGTGCAGGAGCTTATCTGTGATTGGAGGAGACAACATGTGCCCTTGTAGGCACACACTGTACGAATACAAGATGGGGAGACACTGGCGCTCTCTCCCCACTGGCCCACACTGCCTCTCCTGGTTGTGGTCATACTGACCCAAGAAGAGTCCACAAGGGTATGGTTACTCTATATCTTGGGTCCCACACAGGCGATGCTCCCCAGGCCAGTGAGATGGGCTGAGTGCCTTCTTCTCTTTGTTCTGGGTAGGCAGCTGGATGGGCCCATAAATCACCCACTTTTGCTCTCACTAATTAACAGGATGTGAGCCCAAGCTAAGACAGAGCATCAAGGTACATCCATCATCCCCAACAGGGGCTTGCTGACCAATTCATGGTCAGGCTTGGGGGCCAATAAATCCACTCCCAGCCCGATCAGGACGTGTTCCTCCTGAGATGGCCTTGTCGAGTGTCTCCAGGGGAGTGATGAGGCAGGAGCTGAGGGGAGGGGGTACTTGCCTGTCTCATTTTTAGGGGGAGAGGGGGGATCTTAGAGGAAGCCACACGGAAGCATTAAAGCAGGCAGTGTATCCATCACACAGGAGGCAAATAGGGTCAAAACAATTTAGACCTTTCCCAGGCCAGAGGTAGAACCAACGCCTTCCAAAGTCTTTTTTCAAGCCTTCCTGCCTCCACCCTGTCAATCCCTTCAACCTGTTCTCCGCACTACTGCACAAGAAGTTTTCTTATGAATGTGTAGCACCCCTTCTCCAACTCCCACCTGCGCAGGTAGGCTAAGTCTCCGGAGGGTTCTGAGGGTAACCCAGAGTGGTTTGGGTTGTTAGTGCTCATGAGCCCCCACCAGTGTGCTTCCCATTAATATTGGTCAGCCACTAGACATTAATTAGTTTTTAGGAAGGACATTTACTAAGATGGGATAGTAAGAACATTTGGCACAAAAATCTTCTCTCCCTATCTAATTGGAAGACACATGCTTTTGCTGCATATACAAGGTTCCTGGGGAGAGTAGACTAAGATGTGTGTGTATGGAACACATGGCAAAATGATACATTATATATTCTGACTACTAGGTGGTCCTGTGGACAGAGCACTGGGCTTAGAATCAGGAAGATCTGAGTTCAAATTTTGTCTCAGTCGCTTGCAAGCTGTATGACCCTTAAGGCCAATTCACTTAACCTCTTGTTTGCCTCAGTTTCCTCATCTGTAAAATGGGGATAATAAAAGCACCCACCTCCCAAGGCTGTTGTGAGGATGAGATGAGTTAATGATTTAAAGTACTTAGTATAATGCTTGGCACATAGTTCATTCTCTCTCTCTCTCTCTCTCTCTCTCTCTCTCTCTCTCTCTCTTTCGCTTGCCTCCCTCTTTCTCTCTGTGTCTCTGTCTCTGTCTCTCTCCTTTCTCTCTCTCTCTCTCTCTCTCTCTCTCCGCCCCCCCCCTGTCTCTCTCTCTCCTTCTTCCTCTTTCTGCGTCTGTCTTTCTGCATCTCTGTCTCTCTATACATATACATGAGTTATTATTATTAGAGTTGTTATGAGGATCAAATATTTGCAACATGCTTAGCACAGTGCCTGGCACATAGTAGGCATTTAGTAAATGCAAATTTCCTTCCTCTGACACAGAGCCCTTTTCTCCCCTTGTGGAATCCTCATGAAGCTCCCTAGAGCTCTCAGGACACTTCCAAGGATCAGTGGTTTTCTGGAGTCCTTAGCTGGCATCCTTCCCATGTCGCCAGCTTCTATTCCTTGAAGCTGCTTCTCTCCTCTGAGGGTAATCTTTCTGTTACCTTCTTTTGTCTGTTGTTCTCTGGATGCATTGTCTGCTTGAGATCCAGTCTTTGATAACATGGTCAATGGTGAGGGTGGGCAGGATGTAGCCCTCCCACTGGGCTGCCTCCCTTCACTCCACTGCCTGTTGGTGCAGGTGCAGGCTCTGCCTCCACTGCCCTTTGACTGGCCTCCTGCTAAGCTGAATTACTCCGGAAATTTCTCCGGCTGTTTAAAGCCCTCTGGAGCGTGGTTAGCTTGTTTGGTTGGCCAGTCAAGCCACTCCTTTCTTGATCCACCCAATGCCACCTCCTCCATTCTCCAGTCGCTAATGGTCATTCCCCTCTGACCTTAAACAGCTTTGCTGACCTTTGCCCAGCTCTAACGCACTAATCATGTCTTGTTGGTTACGAGGCATACACGGTGTCTGGCACAGTTCTTGGCACACAGTGAGCCCCTCCTAGAGGCTGATTTGTTGCGTGAGAGTCGTGAATTTTCCATTTTTGCCCAATCATCCCCAGTACTTAGCAAAGTGCCTGGCACATAGTAGGTATTTATTGAATTTTTACTGAATCGAATCTTCTAATTTTCACTAAAAGCTTGTTGACCGCTCCACTGAGGAGTGGATCAGTGGCCGAGTCTGGCGTCAGGGCCCCAGGTATCCTGCCTCAGTCCTGGGCTCCTTTGCAGCCGTTCCCCTCCCCCAACCCTTTCCCAGCCCCTCCCCAGTACACTTCTCTGCATCCTCAGCAGCCCTTCCGCCCGGCCCCAGGCCCTCCCCGGTCTTGGGCTCCTCGTCAGCCGCCACCTCTCCCTCGCCCCCACTGGCGATCCCTCAGCCCCTCCCCAGCTCCCCGCTCCTCGGGTCCTCCTCCACTCAGCAGTACCAGCTGAGCCCTGCCATTGTCCCCGACACAATGGCCCCGCTTCGGCGGCTCGGAGCCGGCTCTTCTCTGAGGCGGCTTTTCTTCTTCCCAAGGCCAGAAGCGTTTCATTCCTGAAAGAGGCCGATGATTAATGGAAGCAACTTCTAATCAGGCAAACAAACAAATGAAGGGACTGCGGCCCCAGGAGGCCCCTGACCCGGCTCGAGCCGGCCTCTCGCTCGCAGTTCTGGCTGGCCGGGACGGGGCTGTCAGTTCAGGTCGCGCAACCACATCCACACCAACGCGCCCCTCTCCCGGCGTGTCCTCACCCCCGACTTTCCGGAGAAGGTGGACGTCCGCCCCTTGGCTCCTCCACACCACGCATTTCTGTTTTCCTGTCCACTCTTTCTGGACATGGGATCATAGATTCAGAGCTGGAGCCTGGGCGAGGGGGCTGGGTGGGGGGCCTTGAGACCTTTTCCTGGGTCTCAGTTTCCCCTGCTGTAAAATGGAAGGGTTGGACCTGTGACCTCTGTGGTCCCCTCCAGCTCAGCATCGATGGTCCCGAAGCCTGGTGGGAGAACTACGATGTCTCCTCGGACTGTCATTTATACGGATAGACGCTCGGTGACGGCACTGGCCTTCAGAAATGGTGGCTGATCGACAGGCTGGTGGTGGAGAGAGGGCTAGATTGGGAATATGAGGACCTGGGTTCAAATCCCGCCCCATCACTTAGTACTTGTGGGACCTGGAGCAATACCTCTGGGCCTCAGATCCTACAGTCGTAGGATCTGAGCAGGAAGACTCTACAGAGGCCAGCTGCCTCGTTGTACAGAGATGGAAACTGAGGTCCAGAGAAAACTTCCTTCTTCCCTCCCTCCCTTCCTTCCTCCCTTCCTTCCTTCTTTCCCCTTCCCTCCTTCTCCTTCCTTCCTTCTCTCTCTTCTCTGCTCTTCTCCAGCCTGGTCACCTCTGGTGAATATGAAACCACAAGAGAGTGGCCATCCCACAGTCCTACCCGCTTGGGCAAGGGCAATTCAGAGCACTGCACAGGACATTGGGCTTGGAGCTAGGAAAAGCTCAAACTTACTAGCTGTGTGACCTTGGGCAAGTCACTTGCTCCCTTGGGGCCTCAGTTTCCTCCTCAGGGGCCTCTAAGGTCTCCTCTGACTCTACATGTAGGATTCCAATCCAATCTGCTCTTTCAGCAGAAGGGGAAACCGAGGCCCAGAGAAGTCAGGAGACTTGCAAGGTCACACAGTTAGTAAGTGTCTGAGCTTTTCCTGACTCCAAGGCCAGTGCCCTATCCCCATCTACCACACTGCCTCCAGCTAGGTCCTCAAGACTGCCCCCAATCTACTGTGCTGTCTCTGCTATGTCCAGGGCTGTGCTGGTAAATATTTAACAAGTGGCTCTTGTTCAGCTGACATGCACACTTAATCTTCATCAATGGCATTTTCTCCAACCCTTTCTTAAGTCCAGAGATTGATGTAGAGACAGAAGGGATTTTGGAGGCCAGTTAGTCCTCTCCCCTCATTTTACATTTGAAGAAACTGAGTCCCAGACATATGAAGTGACCTCTCCAAAGTCACACAGGTAGTAAGCGGCAAGAAGCAGGATTTGAATTCAGACCCCAAGACTCCAAACCCAGAATTCTTTCCATTGCACTGGAGAACTGTTAACCACCCAAGCCTTTTACCGGACAAAAGCAATGCAAGTATTAAGAGCTCCCATTTATATATACTACGTTAAGGTTTAAAAAGTGCTTTATAAGTAAGATCTCGTGTGATCCTCACCACAGCCCTGGGGGGAAGGTGCTATTATGAGGCCCATTTTACAGATGACAAAATGGAGGGCAGCAGAGGTGACCCAGGGTCACACCCCCAGGAAGCAACTGAGGCAGAATTCGCCCTCAGGTCTTTCTGACTCCCAGTCCAGGGCTCTATGCAGTCCCCCTGGCTGCCTCTGGGCAAAGAGAGGGGTTGAGTCCAGAGGGAGGACACTGTCACTGCGGGGAATCGAGAAGGCTTCTCGGAGGAGCTGGCTCCTTTCCAGCTGCCTCCAGTGGTGTGGGGCAGTGGGAAAAGCCCCGGCCCGGGAGTCAGGATGCCGGCCCGGACTCTAGTCCTGGCCTCTGTCCTCCTCTGGCTGGCTTCCGTTTGGGCTCCATGGGCTGGGGAGGGTCAGCAAGGTTTAGCCCAGTCATTTTACGGGGGAGGAAGCTGAGGGTCAGAAAGGGGGAGGGGCTAGATCTGGATGAGTGGACTGCAAGCTCTATGTGGGCCCACCCTGGGCTGTGCAGGCCAGGGAGCCAAGGGGCTGCACTGAGGCAGGGGGACGGGAGGGGGGAAACCTGAGAAATTGGGGGAGGGGAGGCGGGAGGCCTGAGAACTGGGGGGAGGGGAGGGGGGAAGCATGAGAACTGGGGGGAGGACTTCATGTACTCCAAAGGCTATCACTTGGATGCTGCTCATTTGTGGAGGGTAAATCGAGGTGCTCTGGGTATGAGGTGCAAGGAAATACATCTTGGCTTGAATGAGTGAGTGAACAAAAAGCCCTCAGACTGTGCTAAGCCCTGGGGATCCAAATACAAGCGAGGAAGCGCCTGCCCTCTGTGGGCTTACACTCTAAAAGGGGAGGGTGCCCTCTGCAGGGCTGTGGTGAACAGGGATGTCAGAGAGAGTGGGGAGTGGAGTAATTGGCTAAATTGATTGACATGCCCTTACCAGGAAAGGAAGAGCCGATTTGTTTAGTTACCAGAGCTGGAGTTGGAGTTAATAAGCCAGAGTGTGTGTGTGTGTGTGTGTGTGTATGTATGTGTGTGTGCGTGTGCGTGTGCATGTGTGTGTTTGTGAGCATGCATGTGTTTGCATGTGTGTATGTATGTGTGTGTGCGTGTGTGTGTTTGTGAGCATGCATGTGTTTGCATGTGTGTGTGCGTGTGTGTGTATGTGTGTGCATCCCCATGCATGGGGGGCATGAAGATGCTGGAGCAATGTCGTGGTGAACCCCAGCCTTGGCCAGAGAAGATGAAAGCTCGCCAACCACGCAAAGAAGAATCCGCTAAGACCCGAGCTCCCGCAAGCTCTCCCTGGGAGTCTTTAGGCAGGCTGGGACGTTATCGGGGAGATTGGACTCAATAGGCTGCTGAATTTCCTTCCAGCTCAAAGATTCTCTGCCGCTGTGGGAGTCTAAACTCTCTCTCACCCCTAAGCAGGGCCCGGCTCTACCCACAGTAAGTGCCTGGTCAATGATTGTTTAATTTAATTAATCCGAACAGAATGAGAAGGGTAAGGCATTGCTGAACTGGTCGATGGCTGCTGGAGGGATGCAGGGAGTGGGCAGATTGGAAAAAAAACCCTAGAGAGTAGAGAAATCGAGGTATAACTCAGGAGAGCAGACTGGGAGCTCCCTGTCCAGGAAAGAGAGAGCTGAGCCCAGGAGCCTTCTTGCTGTGGAAGGCCCGGTGGGCAGAGAGTAGTCAGACATGGGCCCTTCTCCCCAGGATGCTTGGAGGGGCTGGATCTGTGGGGAGCCCCTGGATCGGATGAACATTCCTGCTGCCACAGTATATGAGGGAGCCTGCTGGTAGGAAGGGAGCTGGAATGTCTTGAATTAGACCAGACTCTTCTGGGGGAGAGGGTGGCTGGTTAGCAGAGGAATGTAGATGGGGAGTTGGAGACTCTGAGAAGTGTCATGATGCTGGGAGCAGCCCTCCAGCAGGGGGAGGGGGGCAGGCTCTGTGTCTATCTGGATTGGGGGCTTCTCACGCTCCATAGCCCCCTTACAACACACCAGTATTGGCATGAACTGTGATGACACCGGGCTCAGATTCATCCTACACCTGCCTCTGGTCAGAGTGGAGATGTTCAGTCAGTGGGCAACTGGCACATGGCCTTGATACAAGGAAGGGGGCCAGGGCTACAGAGGCTGACATCTACTTGAACTACACAGCCAAGTGGAGCAAGAGTCTAAATATCAGAGTAGGAGAAGGTGCACAGAGGGCCCAATGTCCTCTGGGCAGACTGAGTCAGACAGATGATCCGCCCCCGGATCATGCTTCCTGACCTTGCACCCCACTTCCTATGTCTGCTTCAGCCCACTGGCGACTAAAGGCAGCGTGGTACAAATCAAGTCAAGTCGGGGCAACAAGCATTTATTAAGCACTTACTGTGTGCAGGCACTGCACTAAGCATTAGAGGGATAAGGAAATGTTAAGCCATGGTCCCTGCTCTTGAGAAGCTTGCATTCTAATGGGGTAGACAAGTAAGTAACTATGTAAAGTCAGTCAGTCAGCCAGTCAACGAACATCTATTAAGCACCTACTGTGTTCCAGGCACTGTGCTAAGTGCTGGGGATACAAAGAGAGGCAAAAACAAGGTCCCTGCCTTCAAGGAGCTCCCATTGCAATAGAGGAGGCAACAGCCAAATGGCCAGGCATGAGATAGAGCAACCTGAGGGAGATCTGGAGTTATCACCTCAAGGCCAAATCCTGATTTGGGCCCTTACTACCTCTGGGACCTTGGGCAAGCCACTTCCCCCTTTGTGGACCTCAACTCCCTCCTCTACCAAGTGAAGAGGTCAGACGATGGGGTCTCTGAGGATCCTTCCACTTCTCCATACTCACAAGACCCCAGTCCTGGATCCAACCTGTTTTGGCCTTTGGCTTATGCTTGCTTGGACCCTGATTCATATTCTCTCTCTCTCTGTCTCTCTGTCTCTCTCGCTCTTTCTTTGTGTCTATGTCTCTCTGTGTCTCTGCCTCTGCCTCTGTCTCTCTCTCTCCCTTTGTCTCTGTGTGTGTGTCTCTCTCTTTGTCTCTGTCTCTTTTTCTTTCTCTCTGTGTCTCTGTCTCTGTGTCTCTCTTTGTGTCTCTCTCTGTGTCTCTGTCTTTCTCCTCCTCTTCTCTCTCTCCCCCCTCCTCTCTCTCTCCCTCTTTCTCTCTCTCTTTTCTTCCTCCTCCTTCTCCTCCTCCTTCTCTCTCTCTTTCTCTGTCTCTGTCTCTGTCTCTCTCTCTCTGTGTCTCTGTCTCTTTGTGTCTCTCTACCTCTGTCTCTCTGTTTCTGTCTCTGTGTCTCTGTCTCTGCCTCTCTTTCTTTCTCTCTCTCTCTGTGTCTCTGTGTGTGTATCTCTCTCTCTGTCTCTGTCTCCTCTCCTCTTCTCTGCCCCCTCCTCTCTCTCCCTCTCTCTTTTCCTCTTCCTCCTCTTCCTCCTTCTTCTCTCTTTCTGTCTCTCTGTCTCTGTCTCTATCTGTTTTTCTCTCTCCTCCTTGTCTCTCTCTGCTTCTCTCTCTCTCTCTCTCTCTCTCTCTCTCTCTCTCTCTCTCTCTCTCTCTCTCTCTCTCTCTTTCTCTCTCTGTCTGTCTCTCTCTCTCCTGAGGAGGAGGAGGAGACAGCTTCTCCCCAGCCCCACCTATGTTTTAATCGCTGGCATGCAGAGGCTTCCTTTCTCCAATATTCTGTGAGGATACATTAGGACAGACCTGGAGAAACCCATTAGAACAGGCTCTGTTTTCTTTTATGACAGGGAAGGAGCGAGAGAAGCTGGGAGCTTGGATCACAGGGAGTTTGAGGAGAGTGGAGGGAAGGGTAGGGCTAGGATGTGATGCAGAGAGAACCTGTTGGTGCTTGAGCACTGGGCTGGATCAGGCTGGATCCAGTGACTGGTCAGGAGCCCTGTTAATTCTCTTCTCAGCTGTCAAGCAGGTGTGGCTGGAGATTTTAGTGTGGCAGGGCAGAAAGCACTGCATTTGCAAACAGAAGACCCAGGCTTGAATCATGGGTCTGCTCCTTTCTCTGTGACTGTGGAAAACATGTTGTATTTTGGGTCTCACTTCCCTCCTCCGTAGAAGGAGAAACCCCGACTTAGTGGTCCCCCAGGTCCTTTCTATCTACAAGCTCTTGACTCAGCTTTCCACCCAGAGAGGTTGAGGCTCATAGACAAGTGGTCATGGGGCTGAAGGCCAGAGGTGATGGGTAAAGGGGTCCAGTTTCAAGGAAATTTATTAAGTAAGATGGAAGAATCAAAGATCCGTAACTTCAGGATAAATGAGTGACTGACTCTCCGTTGAAGAAGTCCAGAATTTCAGAGCTGGGGCTCCATCAAGTGCTGCTAATCTGACCATACCTGAATAGGAATGCCATTATAACATCTCTGATAAGTGCTTGCCAGGCTCTGCTTGAACACCTCAAGCGATGTGCAGCTCACTACATGACAAGACGGTCCAGTTCACTCTCAGACAGCTTTAATTGTTAAGAAGGAAATAGCCAAAACCTGCCTCTACATGTCCTCATTTTCCCTAGTTCTGCCTCTGTTTGGTCTGCAAATAGTTGAAGACAGAGGTCATTTCTTCCTGAGGCTCCCTGCACTGCCATCATTAATCCTTTAGGCTAAATATCCCCTTTCCTATGCATCCCACAGGCCACATACTCTAGAATGTTTGAGCTAGAAAGGACCACACACACATATACACACACACTCTCTTACACACACTCACACATACTGACACACACACACACTCACTCATTCTCTCTCGCATACACACACAAACTCACACATACTCACACACGGAGACAGAGGGCAGCAAAATGGGTGGAGCTTTGGACCTGGAATCAGAAAGAATTCAGTTCCAATCTTGCTTCAGACACTTGTTTCCTGGGTGAGCCTGACTGCTCTGTAATTCGAGAGGGTTAGATGACAGCCTCTTTTAGTCTTAAATCTCTAAGTCTGTCACTATAAGGTGTCACCTTTTCATTTAGTAGAAGAGGAAAGAGAATCCCAGAGAATCTCAATCAGCAAGCATTTATTAAGCACTGTTGTGTGCCAGGGAAACAATAGGCTAAGCCTTGAGGATGCAAAGACCAAATGAAACCACCCCTACCTTCAAGGCTCTTCCGTTTTGTTAAAGGAGACGCGTGCATACATAGGAATGTGCACAATGCATGCAAAATAAGTTGGGGGAGAAGGAACCCTTAGTGGGGGAGGATGGGACTTCGAGACCCGTCTGGTCTTCTACAACATCCCTGACAAACATGTGGTCATCCAACCCCTGCTTGCACACTTCCATTGATGGGGAACTCACTATCTCTCCAAGCAGCCCATTCCCCTTTGGACAGCAACCGCAGCTCTTTGCATACCTTCGGGTATGAGGTAATGGATGGAAAGCATTTGATGGCCCTGAAGCCCCATTGCAACGGGAGCGGTCGTTCTTAGGTTGGAGGCTTGTGGATCCTAGCAAGGGGCGGGTCTCTTGCTCTTCATGAGAATTATTCATCCTTCCTGGGGCGTGGAGCACGTGGCCAGCCTGACCTTTCTTTGTGCTTAGCCTGCTGCCAACTTCAGACCCAAGTATCTGTAATTAAGGTGATAAAACAGCCCGAGGGACCATTGCTGGCTGCGCTAGGGGACTAGAGACTGTTATGGAGCCTGTCTATTGAGCTGATGTTGTGGCTTCCAGAGAGGCGGATGGCACCTCCTCCCCTGCGTAGGCTCCCCTGGAGGAGCCCGGATGCTCGGCAGAGTGGGCTGGGCGCTGCAGCCCCTCTTGAGAGACCTCCACATGGGCTGGTTTCTACTGAGCTCAGGAAAGACAGCAGTAGCTGAGCCAGGGCCACCTGGGAGGAGCGCAGGATGGCAGGCTCTGCCTCTCTGCAGAGGTGCTGGTAGCTTTGTTTGGGGGAGGGGAGTCCTGAGGGACAAGAGTAGACTTGGTATTAGCTTGCTTCATTCGATCACCAGATTAGAGCCAGAAAGGACTTTAGAAGGCAGTGAGTCCAACTCCATCACTTTACAGATGAGGAAACTGAGGTACAGAAGTTAAATGACTTGGCCAGGGTCATACAGCTAGTTTCTGAGGCAAATTCTGAACCCAGATCTTCCGGAGGGTTCTGTCTGCTCTACCATTCTGTCTGTTTGCCGTACTAGCCCCGTTCTGAACCCCTTGCCCTGACCTACTCAAAGTCCCTAATGGGACCTGCTTTTCCGTCCCTTCCACAAACACCTCTTAAAGCTCTTCTCAGCTACTCCCTTCACCTCGAGGCATCAGCAAATGACTGCTTGATTCCGAACCAGATCTCTGGACGCCAAGGGCTTTCCCCAAGAGCCCATAGGACTGCAGCTTCCCTTGGGTGTGCAGTATTTGAGCCAGGAGGAAGGAATAGGGTACTGATCATGACATTTCGGGCGCCAAGGAGCAGCCACAGCCTTTGGCATTGTTCTTGTCCTAGCAGAGGGCACCCTGTGTGTGTGTGTGTGTGTGTGTGTGTGTGTATGTGTAGCTGGGTGAGGGGATAGGACCCAGACTCTGGCCGGGGTCTAGGGTCCTGGCTCTCCTCAGGCTCCCTTCACACTGAGACGCCCAATGCCCAGGGGGTACCCGGCGCGAGCAGCCCCACCTTGGAGCCCGGGGAATGGCTAGGGCCGCTGCCTCGCGCTGCCAGGGCCCGGTCCGCGGGGGCGATAGGCTCCCTCAGCATAAATAAAAGATCGCTTTCCTTTCAACCCCGGCAGCAGCAGCGGCGGCGTCGGGATCTGGCTGCTGCCCGCACAGCTCCGGCGCTGGAGCTAGGCGCCCCCTCCTCCCCGCTAAGCGTTGCTATAGAAACCATCAATTCAAAGGCGCGCACTTCAAGGGTTTCTGCTGCCTTTCTCCATCCCAGGCAGCTTCACTGTGGGCCGGGGGAAAGAGAATCCAAGCTCACTGAAGGGGGGTGGGGCAAAAAGGGCTGGGAGGGGCCTGAGGACTGAGAATGTCAGAGTTGGGGGAGGGGAGAGGAGAGGGGAACTTTAGACCAGAGAATATCCTCGAGCTGGGTGGGAGGGGCCTTAGAACAGGTGATGGCAGAGCTGGGAGGGGCCTTAGAGCAAGGGATGCCAGGGCTGGGTGAGGCTTAGAACCCGGGATGTTAGAGCTGGGTGGGAGGGAGGGGCCTTAGTGCTGGACCCAAGTCCAGCCAAAGGACCCCGTTTGGAGTCCCAGTTTCCCCGCTCCCCAGCTTGGTAACTTTAGGCAGGGGCTTCCTTTTCCCTGGGCTTGTTTCCTCCCCTATAAAATTTGCTTGGAGATCGGTCTTTTGTGGCATGGTCTGGAGACCTATCTAAAATAATAGTGTGTAACATATTAATATAATATATACTTCTGCACATGTATAACATAGGGTATATATAATAATGATGGGTAATGATTATAGTAATAGCAGCTTCCATTTAAAAAATGGTTACAAAGACCATCCTCACAACTGTGTCAGGTAGGTAGTGCAAGCCTTTTTATTATCTGTTTTATAGAGGAGGAAACTCACATTCTGGAAGAGGATGCTGCTTCCCCAAGGTCACACAGACAGGCAGTACTACAAGGTTAGTGTCCTGACTGGTTTGGGGAAGCTAAAATCATCACTAAAAGATGGGACAGCACCGAGCCCCTGGAAATGCTCTTTTTATGGGTGTCAGTAAAAGGCAGAGGTGGGTTAAGGAGGCAGAAGGATGGTCACTCTCTGGTCACTATTCTGGGGCCTGGGAGCAGTGACTCAGACGCAGGTGATCCCTCCTTCCTCTAGATAGGAAGGGCTGCACTTTCTTGAGGTAAATGTGGCACCAGGGGCCTTCCCATCCCTCCCTCTCAGGGCAGCTATGTTTGTACATCTGCTTTCCCTCCTGGGAGCTCACCATACTGGTGCCAATCTTAGTGAAGATACCTAATTGGCTTTAGCCCACGGTGGTTCAGAACTCCTGAGCTCTAGAGTCACCAGGCTCAGCCTCTTAGGTAGCAGTGATTACAAACGTGTACCAGGACTCCTTAATCTTTCTTCTTTCTGTGGAAAAATGGGCCCTGAATTCCAAACTACTGCCTCACAAGTAAATTTTTGGAAATGACATAATCCAAATCTAGGCATGGTCTGCATTCATAACACATTTTTACAGAGTTCCTCAGTTTTTCCTTCCTTCCTTCCTTCCTTCCTTCCTTCCTTCCTTCCTTCCTTCCTTCCTTCCTTCCTTCCTTCCTTCCTTCCTTC
>JAQQSZ010008568.1:0-13006 GCA_028646595.1 Phalanger gymnotis | reverse complement strand
TTCCACTCTTGGGCGGATGCACTGCCTCACCAGCACTCGTCCTTCCCCAAGAACCCCCTACCCGGACTGGGCTTAAATCTTCAGCAGGCTCTTCACTCCTGCTCTGATCAGCCACTTAATTCCTCCCACCAGGTGGGCCTGGGGCCAGAGGCAACTGCAGCCATAGTTCTAAAGCTGCCCCAGGGGCGGTAGCCGAACCGCAAACTCTGTCCTGTCCCACAGCTTTTCCCACTAACCTTCTGTGTTGTCTTTGCTGTTTGTGGGTTGTGAGGTCTGGTACATGCCACAGCTCAGTAATTCAGCACGCTAGGGCACTCTCCGCTTGGCTCCTGGTCTCGTCGGTCCGTGGTCTGGTCGGCTCGCGCTGCGTGCGCTGGGCTCTGCTGGGCTCAACTCCCCTCCCCTCAGCTGGGAGCTGGGAGCTCTGTGCGGGACAAACCTTACCCCGAGACCATCCAGGCTGTCCTGGGCTGGAGCCCTGCTTCTCTCTGCCACTTTGTGGGTTCTGCAGTTCTAGAATTGGTTCAGAGCCGTTTTTTATAGGTTTTTGGAGGGACTTGGTGGGGAGCTCACGCCAGTTACTGCTTTCCAGCTGCCATCTTGGCTCTGCCCCCTAGAGAAAATTATGCACAATTACAGACACACTGTCTCTTTGATGACTAACTTTGATAGACTGGGCTCATCTCAGCAAAGCAAGGTTCTAAGACAACTCCAAAAGACTTGTGATGGGAAAAGTGATTAACATCCAGAGAAAGAATTACATTCTGAATGCAGATTGAAGCAAACTATTTGCTCTCTTTTTTTTTTGTTTATATTTTGTTTCTTCTTTCTCGTGGTTCATTCCATTGGTTATAATTCTTCTTTACAACTTGACTGTTGTAAAAATATGTTTAGTGTGAAGGTATATGTAGAACCTATATTGGATTGCATGCCATCTTGGATGGGTGGGAGGAAAAGAGGGGGAGAAAATTTGAAGGTAAAAAACTTGAGTAGCCGAATGCTGTAAACTAAAAATAAATAAATAAATTTAAAAGGAAAAACCTGCCTGTTGATATCCTTTGACCATTTATCAACTGGGGAATGGTCTATAATCTTATAATTTTGGCTCAGTTTCTTATATATTTGAGAGATGAGACTTTTATCAGAGAAATTTGTGGTATTTTTTTGTTATCGTTTCCTGTTTTCCTTCCAATTTTGGCTTCATTAGCTTTGTTTGCACAAATGCTTTTAAATTTTATATAATCAAAATTATCCATTTTACTTCCTGTAAGTCTATCTCCTGTTTGTTCATAAACACTTCCCCTATCCATAGATCTGACAGGTACATTTTTCCATGTTCCCCTAATATCACCCTTTATTTATAAACCATTCATCCATTTTGACTGTATCTTGGTATACAGTATGAGATGTTAGTCTATGTGTGGTTTCTTCCAAACTGCTTTCTAGTTTTCTCAGCAATTTTTGTCAAATGGTGAGTTCTTACCCCAAAAGCTTGGATCTTTGGGTTTATAAAATATCTATTCCACTGATCCACCACTCTATTTCTTAGCCAGTACCAGATTGTTTTCATGATTATTGCTTTGTAATATAGTTTGAAATCTAGTACTACTAGGCTGCCTTCATTCACTTTTTTTCTTTGACTTCCTGGCAACGAGAAATATTAAAACGAAGTCAAAAGACTGAGAAAATAGAAGAAAATATAAGGTCTCTTATAGCAAAAACAACTAACCCATAAAACAGATCTAAGACAAAAAATTTGGCATTGGGCTATCTGACTGACAAGAATATAAAAAGAGTCTAGATATCCTATTTCAAGAAACCTTAACAGAAAAAATGTACCAGTAACCTCTTGAAAGAAACTTTAAAATGAAAACTCCCAGAAACATCATAGCCAAATTCCAAAGCTTTCAAGCCAAAAAAATCACTGTAGGTATTGAGAAAGAAAAGATTCACATACTTCGGAGCCACAGTCAGGATCACACACTGTTTAGCAGCCACCATTATAAAGAAGTTCAGAACTTGGACTATGATATTGCAGAAGGCAAAGGCTTACAGCCAAGAACAACATGCACAGCAAAAGTCAGTAAATGAGGAAATGGATTTTTAATGAAAAAATAGACGTTTAATGAAAGAGAGTATTCCTAAGCATTACTGAGGAAAATACCAGAATTGCATAGAAACTTTGAAGTTTAAACATAAGAATTATAAGAAACATAAAAAGGTAAACACGAATGAAAAATGAAAAGAAACTGAACAAGGATAAACTGCTTACATCCAAATATGGGAAGATAATACATGAGTCCCTTCTGAACACTAAAATCATGAGAGGTCACAGAGGAAATCTACTTAGCTAGACTTCAGAGTGGTTTTGTAATGTCTTGATGATCTTAAGAGAAGAATGAGGAGAGAGGGGAAGAGCAATACACTCTTTTTTTGGGGGGTGGAGAGAAAACAAAGAAAATTTTGGAAAATTATATAATCAAAGTATGCAAGTAGCTATCTATACAAACAAGGAGAAGAGGTTGAGAACAGCTGATATTTCAACCTCCGTCTTATTTCAACTGTTCAACTGGAAAAAATATACACATACACAAACAGGTGGGTACAGAAATGTATTTCACTCAACAGGGAAATAAGAACAAAAAAGGAGGGGGGATTAGAGGGAAGGTAGATTAAGGGAGGTATTAGTCATAAGCAGAAGAAATTCTAACTAAGGATGTACAACAGTTATAGCTCTTTGTGAGGTAGCAAAGGATGAGGGGATGCCATTTAATTAGGAAATGGCTGAACAAGTGTAGCAACAATGCTGCTTGCAGCTACTGTGGCTGTGTAAGGTCAACAACACCAGCACACAGGAGGACTGCTAGCACAGGTCTTTGATCTGCTTTTCTAAGGAAAGCAAGTTTAAGAGGTTTACAATCTCACTTTAATTAAACATACATATATCATTCATTTAGTTCAGGGGAAAAAGTCAGCACCCTGAACTTCAGAGAAAACACAAAGAGAAATTACAAGCAGAAATTACATAAACAGAGAAAATAACACAAATCAGCAGACAGGGCTTCTAGCTGTCTGTCTATAGCAATACATACATAAATATCAGAGAGAGAAGCACCAACATCTGAGTTTTCAAATCCAGGGGGCTCCTTAATGGCTACCCAGAGTTTTGTTTGATGAAATCATAGGAGCGCTCTTCCAATGAGTGAAACCCAAGCAAAACGCTAACTTCGGAGTATATATACACTTCTTCAGAGCCAGAAGGCATCACAATCATGTGACTCAAACCCATGTGACCTAGGCCTTCCCGTGACTTAAGCAGGTCATCAAAGACTCCTGATTCAATCAAAGACTCTTGATTGAAACAAAGGCAAGATTCAATCAAAGACACTTGATTGCCTTAGTGCTGAGAAGCACTCCAAAATAGAAGACAACAAAAATTCCTACTTTGCTTGCCATTACAACAAGCTATGGTATAGAAATTGTGCTCTAAGAAATGTTAGAGATTGTTTTGGAGAAACATTGGAAGACTTGTATGGACTGATGCAGAGTAAAGTGAAAAGAACCAGGGGAACAATTTATGCAATGGCAATCATATAATAAAAACAAATAACTCTGAAAGGATTAGGAACTCTGATCAGCATAACGACTAACCATAATTCCAGAGGACTAATGAAGAAACATGTTGCCACCCCCTAATAGAGAGGTAAGGAAGTTAGAGTGAAGTATGAGGTATATATATTTTTTTTACATGGTCAATGTGGAATTTTTTTTTTGCCTGACTATGCATGTTTGGAACAGATTTTGTTTTTCTTTTGTTTTCACTTGAGGGTGTGTGGGAGTTAGGCTGGAAAAAAGAGTGTTTTTGCTAGTTGAAAAACTAAAATTTACAAAAACACCAGTATAAATATGAGCCAATATAATGATACCAATTATGTAGACATTGGGCCAGTACATTTTTAGGGGCAGACAGAATAATTATGACATTTATATAAGACTTTAAAATTGGAAAAGTATTTAAACTATCATATCATTAGTACTTCCAAATGTTTCTATGAGGTAGATTCTACAAATATAATATACTCATTTTATTGATGAGGAAACTGAGAATCAGTAGGGTAAGTGATTTGACCATAGCCATGCAGTTAGTGTCAGGTGGGATTCAAACCCAAGTTTTCCTAACATGGGCTCTGCTTCCTTTCTTCCAGTCTTCATTGTGATAGCCTTCATCTTACGTCCTCCTAAGGAGCCCAAGTCAGAGACAAAGAGAGAAGGAAGGTCCTCTCCCCTTGTGGACACTATCTCTCACTAGCAACTGATTCATACCATTGTCCAAGTTTGCCTAGGACAGTAAATAGCCTTGTTCTGGCCATGACTAGCAGTCCCATTTGGAAGGAATGCAAGCATACAAATGAAGACACAACAACTCTTCCTGACCACCAGCCAGTGACAATTGGACTCTTGCCTGTGGCTATTATTCAGACACAAGGCTGTCCTTAAATAGCTTCATCAGCTGGCATTTCTTCCCAAGTCATCCTTAGAGGTGACTGAATATTCTTGACAAGAACTTGGAAGCCAATAACTATAGAATACAGAAGAATAAAAGTATATTCAATAAGACTGTCACCCCATTAAAGCCATAGGCCAGCATGCATTCATTCTTGCCTATTTTTATTTATAACTCCTCCAATTCACACAGGTGGGACTATAGTCTGTGTTAAGGGAAAAGTGTCAGATAGATTGTCTCGAAAATGCAAATTGACTTCACTGAAGAATGGTACGTGACTGTGAGCAGGACAGCAGGTGTATGTGCATACACATTTTGAGCCAAGTCTAAAACCATCATACCTAACAGCTTAAGCCATCTCAATGCCCTAACTGTTCATCCAAGTTGCTTCAACTATCTAACTTCTGAAGCGAAACCCCTGAGGGGAAACCCTAAGAGCATACTCACGTGCCAAACAATTTCCCTATAAATTCTGAATAACAAAATGATGCAAATATCAAGTAAATGTTCACTCTACAGTCTTCAGTAATCTTTTCTTTCCAAAATAAACATTGATAAATGTTCCCATGGTGTTCTTAGTCTTGTGCTAGTCAGTAGAAGCAATATAAACTTTAGATAAAATATAGTTCCTCATAGAATTTATAATCTAGTGCAAGAGGAGGAGAAAAGACAAAAATAGATAATGGAATATTGCAAAATAAGTGATTTAAGAGAGGTTGGAAACAAAGAGCTATGGGAGGTCCAAAGAAAAAGGTGGTTATTAAAAAGGGCCTGCAACTTCCTCTCTTTCTTCCTCTATTTTGAGGGCATTACTTGGGACTTTAAAGGTCATGAACACTAACTCCTCCATTTTATGGATGAGGAATCTGATGCCATCAGGGGTTAAGTGACTTGCCCAGGCTCACACAGCTAGGAAGTATCTGAGGCATGATGTGAACTCAGGTCTTTCTGAGTCTGAATTCAGTGCTCTATCTACTACACCAGGCTAAGTCCATGAATGCTGCAAATGGAGTGAAAGGGGCTAGACAATTAGGGCATAGTCCTTGACAAATGTACAGACATTCTTCCTTTGCCCCTAATCTAATAAATTAATTTCAGAAGCCAGTTTTGACCACAGTAACTCAGATTTCATGTGATGATCAAAAGCCTTCTTATAAAGTCTGAGTGGCTCACTCTTTCCTGATGGCTTTCAAATGAAGTTGATTGCCTTGAATTTTGGGGTGTAGAGAAGCTGGTCTTTTGCTCTATCCAGCCAATGGCAACTGTTTCTTTTACGTTTTTCTTTTTTGATCTTTGGCGAGTATTTTGAAAGGGGAATGCCCAAGTGACCAGTGACTTTGGAAGACTCATCAGGACCATCACAGATGTCCCACTAGCAACCAAAGCCTGTATCAGTGGCAGCCAAGTCCAGTGAGAGGACAACACAGCATCAGACGTATGACCCAACTCAGCAGCATATTATCCCTTGAGACATAACAGTACTTGGCAAGAAGACAAATCAGATGAGCAAAAGAATGACTTGTCCATCAGAAATGCCACCCTCAGAAAGAAACCTTGTTGGGGACTTGGTGAAGAGAGAAAAGGGCTTCCAAGGCCAGGAATTGTAAGATAGCGCTCAGCTACATGTGTTCACCACATACCTGCCTCACAATCTTTGTGCTTCAAGTTTGAGCCTATTCTCTCTAGTGTCCTTGAGAATGCTAGTAAGTGCCTGTAGCTGGATTTGGACTTAGATCCTTCTTCACTCCAGGACTGGAACTCTATACACTATGCCACCTAGCTGCCTTAATAATATGCTGGACTTTAAAATAGTTTGGGCCAATTTTAGCCTGTTAGACAAGGAAAACCTTGGTAGGGATATTTGGAAGTTGGTGGGGTTCAAACCTAGAGGGACGTATTCAAAAGTGATTAACAATGATTAACAAGGATGTATGTTCTCTCCCTTTCTGTTGCTGAGATAGAATCAGAAACAAAACCGTTGTGAACAGTCACATAGTAAATAGGTACCCAAGATGTACTATAGAGTAATTAAAGAATAGCGGTGTCACAAAAAAAATTATTACTATTCACACAAAAACAGAGGCCAAGGGGTAATAGTTTTGGTATATGATCCCCATAGCCCTTGATTGGAAGGTAGCAAACAATGGGATAATTTCTGGACATGGAAGCATGCAGTGCTTTTCCCACTCTGGTTGAAGGTACAGAATCAATCAGGGCTCAAATTTATATAGAGTTTTAGATAAAGAGCCAGCTGTTACCAGTAGAAAACTACCCTGTCATCCATAGGGAAAGACAGTATTATAGTCAAGATCAATGAAATGAGGGTACTTTCTAAATTGCCTGATAAGGAGTGAGGAAGGAGGTACAGAGATGCAGAGAATTTAATCCTAACTATTCTATCTAACCAGAAGCTAGGGGCTGGATGTAGGCATAATATCTAGTGTCTGGGTTTATTTTTTAATAATAAATGTATTTTTTAGTTTACAACACTCAGTTTCACAAGTTTTGGGTTTCCCAATTTTCTCTCTCTCCCGCTCCTCCCCACTTCTCCCCAAGAAGGCATGTAATCCGATGTAGGTTCTACATATACCTTCACATTGAACTTATTTACACAATAGTCCAGTTGTACAGAAGAACTATAACCAATGGGATGAATCATGAGAAAGGAGAAATGAAACCAAAAAAGAAGGGAAAAAAGAGAGCAAAAAGTTTGCCTCAATCTGCATTCAGACTCCATAATTCTTTTTCTGGATGAGCATAGCTTTTTCCATCATGAGTCTTTTAGAGCTGTCCTTGAACCTTGCATTGATGAGAGGAGTCAAGTCTATCAAAAACATAATTCAGGGGTGTAAAGGGATGGTTCTGGGAGAAGAGGGAAGGAGGTGGTAGAAAAGTGTAAATTACATCACATGACGAGAAATAAAAACATATTATATTAGAGGGAAAGAAGGGAGGAAGAAGAGCAGTATTTGAACTTTACTCTCATTGGATTTGGTTCAAGGAGGGAATAACATGCTCTGATAAGTATAGAAATCAAACTTGTTTTATAGGCAGTAAGAAAGGAAAGGGGAAAGAAAAGGGGGGTGGTTAGAAGGGAGGGAAGAAGTAGCAAGGGGAAAAGGGTAAGGTAAGGGAGGGATGTCAATAGGGAGGGAAAATTGAGGAAGGTGGCAGTCAAAAGCAAAACGCTTTTGAGGAGTGGAAGGGGGAAGGGAGAAAAAACAGCATAAATGGGGGGAGGAGGAATTAGGATGGAGAAAAACACACAAATACTAATCATAAATGTGAATGCGAATGGGATGAACTATCCTATAAAAGAGAGGTGAATAGCAGAGTGGATTAAACACTATAATCCTTCAATATGCTATTTACAAGAAACACATTTGAAACAGAGAGATACACACAGGGTAAAGGTAAAAGATTAGAGTAGAATATATTATGCTTCAGCTAAAGTAAAAAAAAAAGCAGTGGTAGCAATCCTAATCTCAGACAAAGCAAAAGCAAAGAAAGATCTAATTAAAAGAGAGAAGGAAGGGCACTATATACTGCTAAAATGCACCATAGACAATGAAGCAATATCATTACGTAACATATATGCTCCAAGTGATATAGCATACAAATTTTTAGAGAAGTTGAGTTACAGGAAGAAATAGACAGCAAAACAATACTAGTGGGGGACCTCAACCTTCCCTTCTTTGAATTTGATAAATCTAACCTCAAAATAAACAAGAAAAAGTTAAGGAGGTGAATAGAATTTTAGAAAAGGTAGATATGATAGACCTCTGGAGAAAACTGAATGGGTATAAAAAGGAATACACCTTTTTTTCTCAGCAGTACATGGAACATACTCAAAAACTGACCATGTACTAGGGCATAAAAACCTCATAATCCAGTGCAGAAAGGAAGAAATAGTCAATGAATCCTTTTCAGATCATGATGCAATAAAAAGTTATCTGTAATAAAGGACCATGGAAAGATAAACTAAAAATTAATTGGAAACTAAATAATCAAATCCTAAAGAATGAGTGGATCAAACAGCAAATCATAGCAACAATTAATAACTTCATTCAAGAGAATGACAATAATGAGACAACATACCAAAACTTATGGGATGCAGCAACGTCAGTTCTTAGGGGAAGTTTTATATCTCTAGACACTTACATGTATAAAATAGAGAAAAAGGAAATCAATGAATTAGGCATGCAATGAAAAAGCTAGAAAAAGAAAAAATTTAAAATCCCCAATTAAATACCAAATTATAAATACTGAAAACCAAAGGAGAGATTAATAAATTTGAAGTCAAGAAAACTATTGAACTAATAAATAAAGCTAAGAGCTGGTTCTATTAAAAAACCAATAAAATTGATAAACCTTTGATCAATTTGATTAAAAAAAAGAAGAAAACCAAATTACCAGTATCAAAAATGAAAAAGGTGAATTCACCTCCAATGAAGAGGAAATTAAAACAGTAATTAGGAATTATTTTGCCCAATTGTATTCCCATAAATTTGACAACCTTAGGGAAATGGATGAATATTTACAAAAATATAAATTGTCCATGTTAACAGAAGTGGAAGTAAATTACCTAAATAACCCCATCTCAGAAAAAGAAATTGAGCAAGCCATCAATGAACACCCTAGAAAAAATCTCCAGAGCCAAATGGTTTTATATGTGAATTCTATCAAATATTTGAAGAACGATTAATTCCCATACTTGATAGACTATTTGGAAAAATAGACAAAGGAGTTCTACCAAATTCTTTTTATGACACAAATATGATACTAATACCTAAACCATGATGAGTCAAAACAGAGAAAGAAAATTATAGACCAAATTCTCTAGTGAATATTGATGCAAAATTTTTAAATAAAATATTATTAAAAAGATTCCAGCAACTTATCATGAGAATAATACACTATGAATAGGTAGGATTTATTCCAGGAATGCAAGGCTGGTTCCATATTAGGAAAACTATCAGCATAATTGATCATATCAACAACAAAACTAGCAGAAACCATATGATTATTGCAATAGATGCAGAAAAAGCTTTTGACAAAATACGACACCCATTCCTATTAAAAACACTAGAAAGCATAGGAATAAATGTAGTCTTCCTTAAAATTTTAAGTAGCATCTACCTAACACTGTGAGCAAGCATTATATGTAATGGGCATAAGCTAGATGCATTCCCAGTAAGATTGAGGATGAAACAAGGATGTCCATTATCACCCCTTTTATTCAATTTGGTTCTAGAAACGTTAGCTTTAGCAAAAAGAGAAGAAAAAGAAATTGAAGGAATTAGAATAGACAAAGAAGAAACTAAGTTATCACTCTTTGCAGATGATATAATGATTTACTTAGAGAATCCTAGAGAATCTAGTGTCTGGGTTTATTAGCCTTAGCATCAATATATCTTTGGCGGGGGGAGCTGGGGCCATACCAGTCAAACTGGTTGTTACTGGTTCACACAATGCAAATGAGAGTTTGATTATAAGTTGTGATCATGTGTTACTTTGGGGACCAGATTAGTAGTAGTTGTGGTGGTGGTGGTAGTAGTAGTAGTAGTAGTAGTAGTAGTAGTAGTAGTAGTAGTAGTAGTAGTAGTAGTAAATAATCTGTGATGCATATCAGCCATTCTCCTTAAATTTATATAGAGTCCTATAGAGTTTCCTAGGGCACTGAGATGTTGTGACTTATCAAAGGTAAGACAACCAATATAGATCAGATGTGAGTCTTTAATTCAGGTTTTTCTGATTCTAAAGCCTATCCTCCATCAGTTATAGCAGGCCAACTCTCAGAGTAATATTTACAATAAAGTAAAACTATCTGCCTGTGTCTCTGTCTCTCTCCTGCCTTATGGATCTAGCCATTTTATCCCTCTCTGTTAATGCTATTGGACTTTTGTCATCATCATAATCATTTTTGTAAGGATACTCAGGTTAGTAAAAACTGTTTTTCTCATTACACTGTGAATTTATTGATGTGTATGGTTCTCAATAGTTAAGAGAGATGGGCTCTAGGAAACTCTATAGGACTCTATTTAAATTTAAGAAGAATGGCTGATATGCATTACAGATGGGCCAAATGAAATGACTTAAGACAGTACACAAAGCAGATTGCTTAGGAGAAATTCTCTGAAGAGCAATGAAAGCAAGGGTAGGGAGCCAGAAGTTGGTCCCTAAGGGGACCAGAGACCAGGAAGGTTAGCTAGAGGGTCAGGGGTGTTGTTCTCATTATAGGTTAAAGGGCATTTATCTTCATGGGGGATAGGAAGGATGACTGAGTGGGGAATAGTATGTCCTATTCTAAATTTAAAGGGCAGGCTAAATCCAACAAACTTTATAACAAGGACTGATTTTAGTAAGAAAGGAAAACCCTGCTCATTTTCAGGAACTGTATTAGTTTCACATGCTGCTGTTGTGTTTATTCATTTATTTGTTTGTTTGTTTGTTTAAGATTTTTTATTTTTAGTTTACAACACTCAGTTCCGCATTATTTTGGGTTCCAGATTTTCTTCCTTCCCTTTTCCCCCTCCCTCCCCAAGATGGCATGGGATCTGATATATCTTCTGCATATAACTTCGCATTGAACTTATTTATACAATAGTCAAATTGTAAAGAAGAATTATGACCAATGGAATGAATCAGGAGAAAGGAGAAACAAAACCAAAAAAAAAAAAACAAATAAAGCAAATAGTTTGCCTCAATCTGCATTCAGACTCCATAGTTCTTTCTCTGGATGTAGATAGCTCTCTCCATCAGGAGTCCTTTGGAGTTGTCTTTGAACCTTGTATTGCTGAAAAGAGCGACGTCTATCAAGGTTAGTCATCACAGAATCCATATATTTTGTGGTTGTGTATAATGTTCTAGTTCTGCTCCACTCACTCAGCATTATATCATGTAGGTTTTTCTAGGTTATTAGGAAGTCTGTATCTTCCCCATTTGTTATAGCACAATACTATTCCATTACCTTCATATACCACAACTTGTTCAGCCATTCCTCAATTGATAGGCATCCCCTTGATTTCCAATTCTTTGCTACTACAAAAAGAGCTGCTATAAACATTTTTGTACATATGGGACATTTTCCCACTTGTGTGATCTCTTTGGGATACATCCCTACAAGTGGTATTGCTGGGTCAAAGGGTATGAACATTTTTATAGCCCTTTGGGCATAGTTCCAAATTGCTCTCCAGAATGGCTGAATCAGTTCACAACTTCACCAGCAAAGTAACAGTGTTCCAATTTTCCCACATCCTCTCCCGCATTTATCATTTTCCTGTTTTGTCATTTTAGCCAATCTGACAGGAGAGATGTGGTACCTGAGTTGTTTTAATTTGCATTTCTCTAATCAGTAGTGATTTAGAGCATTTTTCATATGCCTATAGTTATCTTTAATTTCTTCCTCTGAAAGCTTCCTGTTCATATCCTTTGACCATTTGTCAATTGGGGAATGACTTCTATTCCTATAAATTTGGCTCAGTTCCCTGTATATTTTAGAGATGAGGCCTTTGTCAGAGGCACTAGTTGTAAAGATTTTTTCCTAATTTTCTGCTCCCCTCCTAATCTTTGTTGCATTGGCTTATTTTATACAAAATCTTTTCAATTTAACATAATCAAAATTTTAGCTAATGAAATGAAGACAAGAAATGGTTTACTCTGGACGTGATGTTTTTTAAGCTAAAATTATTTCCCTTGTTTATTATAATTACTTATTATTTTTTTAATAAGGAGCTTTCCATTCCAACTCTTTGCCAGTTTGTTAGGAAGTAAATATCCCTTCCATATCTTGGAAGATAGGGACGTGAAACCCCTGAGATCTGGAAAATCAATGTAAAACTTTTTGTTGCTCCCTTTGTAGAAGAGAAATCTGATTTTTTTCTTTTTCTTTTATGGGGTGCTTACAGTATCTTATTGTAAAATTTGTGTTGATATTCTACAATACCATACATTTCTGTCTTATTTGCTGGCCTTCACGTGTCATCTGCAGCTTCTGCCAAATTCCCCTAAAATCCCCATTTCATTTCTTATGCTGACTTGAGATATATCAAAACCATGATGGGGAAAGTCATGATGTGGAAGGGATAACTCTTGACATTTTGTGCTAACAGAGGAATAGGGAGATCACAGAGCCCTAAAAGGGAAGCCTGTGCATTGATTAAGCCTGCCAGGGAAGAATCTGGTAATCTTGAGAGCTTTCTCTTGTTGGAGAGAAAAGGAATACTCAATCCCACAGAAATGCTGAAAGTCTGGAGGGACCTTGGAGAATGGAAGATAAGGTATTGAATTCAAGAGTATGCTAGCAAATCTTAAACAACCAGTTTTCTGGTGTAAATAATGTTTAAACTGTATTTTTATTTGTATAAAAATAGAGACAGTTAAGAAACATCAGTGAGATTTATTTCTCTCTTTTTCTTTTTTTTGTGTTATTGCTTTCTGCTTTTCTTTTTTTTTTAAATTTATTTTTGGCATGTTTGGTTTTCAGCATTGATTTTCACAGGC
>JAQQSZ010008567.1:0-13006 GCA_028646595.1 Phalanger gymnotis | reverse complement strand
TTGTTTTGTACTTAACCCTGGAGGGTTTAAGTTGCCTCTTTGTGTCAATTTTAGGTCACGTGGGTGAGTCACATGTGTGACTCACCCCTGATGCTGAAAAAGATATAAAACCAGGGCTTGGTCTCCTCTTCCTTGGAGCTCATTCTCGAAGCAGTGGTGGCTCACGTGACTCTGAGCCAGCCCTTGTTCTGAGCTCCTGGGCTGAACCTAGATTTTGGTAACAGTGAATCTGTATTGGGTCTGTCTGTTGATGTTGTAGTTTGTTTGTAATTTGCTCTGAAGTTCAGGGTGCTGGCTTTTTTTCCCTAAACTAAGTGAATGATATTTGTGTGCTGAATTAAAGTAAGCTTGTCAACCCCTTCACCTTGCTTTCCTTAGTTAAGCAGATCAAAAGAACATGTGCTTTCTGCGTGCTGGCAGCTTTCTGGTTGCTGGTTGTTGGTGGATCTTGCACCCCCACAGAAGCTGCTAGCCGGATTGTTGAAACACCTGTAGGGTAAGATAGATTTATATACCCAATTGAGTGTGTATCTTATTCCCTCTTTGTACCGATTCTGACGGGAACAAGGTTCACTCACTCCTCCTCACCTTCCCCTTCTTCCTCTTCACCGTAAATGCTTTGTGTTGTCTCTTTCATGTGAGATAATTTACTCCACTCTACCTTTTTCTTTACCTTTCTCCCAGTGCATTCCTCTCTCACTCCTTAATTTTATTATTTTAGATATTATCCCTTCGTATTCAAATCACAGCTGTGCCCTCTGTCTATATACATTCCTTCTAACTGCCCTAATAATAAGAAAGCTCTTATGAGTTACAAGTATCATCTTCCCATGTAGGAATGTAAACAGTTTAATCTTATTACGTCCTTTACAATTTCCCTTTCTTGCTTACCTTTTCATGTTTCTCTTGATTCTTGCATTTGAAAGTCAAATTTTCTATTCAGCTTTGGTTTTTTCATCAAGAAAGCTTGAAAGTCCTCTATTTCATTGAATATGCATTTTTCCCCCGAAAAATCATACTCAGTTTTTCTGGGTTGGTGATTCATGGTTGTAATCCTAGCTCCTTTGCCCTCTAGAATATCACATTCCAAGCCCTCTGATCCTTTTAGGTAGAAGCTGCTAAATCTTGTGTTATCCTGACTATGACTCCATGATACTTGAATTGTTTCTTAGTGGCAGATTGCAATATTTTCCCCTTGACCTGGGAGCTATATATTATTTGGCTACAATATTCCTGGCAGTTTCCATTTTGGGATCCCTTTCAGGAGGCGGTCAGTGGATTCTTTAAAATTCTACTTTAATTCTAGAATATCAGCATAGTTTTCCTTGATAATTTCTTAGACAATGATGTCCAAGGGGATTCTGGGAAGATAGTAGAGTAGGAAAGAAAATTCCAAGCTCCCCAGATTTCTCCCTACAAACAAGACCAAATAGTGCCTCCAAGCAAACATAGAAAGGTAAAAATAAACAAGAATTGGAGCAGAACAGTGGTCTTCCTGGGACAATTGAAGAAGATCTGAAGAAAAATCCTAAGACTGCCATTTAGTCTCTGTGAAGTCTAAACACCTCCAGGCTAGTTCCACTGAAACAGCAAGCAGCAAACTCTGGGTTGGGAGAGACACTTGGCCCCAGCTACAGGAATTTTCACCTCCCAGACAGTGTGGGAAATTGGGAGTCTTAGCAGGGGAAGATTGAAGGAATTTCTGCTGATAAGGGATGGCAGTCCCAGCTATGCTGCCAAAATGTGGCCCTATGCGAGAAGGAAGAAGCACATGTCCATTGAGTGCAGCAGTGTGGAAAGGACACTGCTAGTTGTGGGCACTTAAAGGAGAGTGAAGTTCTTGGTTTTGATTGGAAGCCAGAAGGGAGAACTGAAGGAGAACCTGAAGCTAGAAGCACTGTCTGCAGTACTCCAGGACTAGAAGTGATTATAATAATAAGCTGCTACAGATTAAAAAAAAATGAGCAGGCAAAAGAGAAAGAACTCAATTACAAAAAGTTACTATGGGAATACAGAAGAGCAGAGTTTGTCTTCAGAGGAAAATGCAGATGCAAAAAAAGAAAGTATCTCCTACCTCAAAGAGTATTGTTAAATGGTCACCTGTCTAAAGAAGAATTTTTAAAAAAGACTTTAAAATCAAATGAGAGAGATTGAGGAAAATTTTTTAAAAAATAAGAACAATCCAAGAAAAACAAGAAGATTATGAAAAGAATGAAAACAATAGAAGAGAATGTAAAACATCTCATAAGAAAAACAACTGATGTGGAAAAGAGATCAAGAAGAGAAAGCATAAGAATAATCAGACTACATGAAAGCTAGGATCAAAAAAAGACTCGATATAATAATACAATAAATAATTAAAGAAAATTGTCTTGATGTGTTAGAACAAGAAGGGAAAGTAGAAATAGGAAAAATCCACTGATCATGACCTGAAAGAAACCCTATGAGGAAAACCTATAGGAATATCATAGTCAAATTCTGAAACTCCCAGCTCAAGGAGAAAATATTATGGGCAACAAGTAAAAAGAAATCAAATATGGCATATCCACAACTAGATTCACACAAGACCTAGCAGCAGTACCATTAAAAGAACCCAAGTTGAAGAGCAAAAGAACTGGAGTTGCAGCCAAAAATATAATACCCAGCAAAGTTAAGCATAATCCTGAATAAAAAGAAAATAGATATTCAATGAATTCTTAGACTTTCAGGATTTTGTTGCAAAAAGAACCCAAACTTAAGAGAAAATTTGACAAACAAGATGCAAGAGAAAATATAAGGTACACATCAAAGACTAATTACAAGGGACTCAATAAGGAAAGACTATTTACTTTTTATATGAGGAAATGTAAAATGTATGTCTAAGATTATTAGTAATTTGGTAGTTTAAAAGAAGGATTAGGGTAGAGCTGAATATGATATGATACTAAGAAGTAAAACCATTTAGGAAAACGTAAAAAGAGTAATTATCTTATATAAACTAGGTGTAAGAGGAAGGACTGACACAGAGGAATTAGATTAGGCTGATGGCTCTGGAACCCTACTCTCATTGGGAATGGGTTAAAGAGGGAACAATGCATATATAAATACACACATACACATATATGCATATACCTAAATATATACACACACATGCACGCATGTGTGTATGTGTATAAAAATCTTCTAAATTCAGAAAGTAATAAAAAGCTAAAGGGATAGGGAAAGGGGAGAGGATAAGGGAGGGCTTTTTAGAGGGAACTCTGCTCAGATCAGATCTGGGTTAAAGAGAAGAATTTATACATTTAGAAGGGAATAAATGTCTTCTAAATGTATAAATAAAAAAGACAGTGAGGGAATAGGATGGGGGGGATAGAGAAAGAACAACATATACATTTGGAAGTCTATAAAAGTCTTCTAAATTTAGATAGAAATAAAAGTAGAAGAGGAAAGGGTTGGGGTTGAGGATAAGGGATGGATCTTTGGAGGAGGTTAGGTTAAATAAAAGGAGGGCAAGGTGGTGGGTAGAAGTAGAGGGATCAGGAGGGATAGGAAATAACAGAGAAGCATAAATATAAAATAAAAATCAGGAGAAGAATTTATTAGGGAAAAGCAGGTAATAATTATGATCTCATACAAAGTTAAAGCTAAAATAGATTTAAACAGTAGAGAATAAAAGGGAAGTTACAATGTACGTCAGAATATTAATCAATATTATTTTAGACTATTTAAAATAACTAAATAACTAGAATGTTGTTGTGGTGTAGGAAATGATGAGTTGGTGGACTTAGAAAAATATAGAAAAACTTAGACTTATAAAGGAGGATGTTATCCACCCTCAAAGAAATAGAGGACAAACAATTACAGGGCGGTCTTACATAGATGTATATCAATGTATATATCAATGTATGAGTGTGATTATAGATATCTAACTATATGTAGGCATAGGTAAGTATATGTATGTATGTGCATTTTTGTGCATATATGTGTATGTATATATGTATTTGTATTCATATAGATCTATATGTATGTGTGTGTGTGCATGTGCGTGTGTTTGACCTTCATTTTAGCCTTCTTGGAGGGAAAAAGGAACTAATTTCTAATTTTTAATGGATTATTTTCTTCATGAACTTTTGTACCTCCTTTTCCATTTAGTCAATCCTACTCCTTAAGGGTTTTTTCCAGTGAATTTTTGTATCTCTTTTTCCATTTGGCCAATTCTGCTTTTTAAGGCATTCTTCTCATTGGCTTTTTGTACATCACTTACCACTTTACTAAGGTATTGACTCATTTTTCATGATTTTCTTGCATCACTCTCATTTCTCTTCCCATTTTCCCCCTACCTCTCTTACTTGATTTCAAAATCCTTTTTGAGCTCTTCCATGGTCTGAGATAAATTCATATTTTTCTTGGAGACTATGGATATAGGAGCTTTGACTTTGGTTAACTTCTTATGAGTGTCTGTTTTGATCTTCCTTGTCACCTTAGTAACTTTATATGGTCAGAATTTTTTCCATTGTTTGCTCATTTTCCCAGTCTATTTCTTGACTTTTAACTGTTTATTAAAGTTGGGCTCTGCTTCCAGGGTGGAGGGCACACTGTCCCAATCTTCAGGGGTTTTGTGCAGTATTCCAGGGATACTTCTGTAAGTTTTCAATTCTTCCAAGGTGGTATGATCTAAGGAGAGGTGGCTGTTACTCTCCTGGCCTGTTCTCTGCTCTGTGAGTGACCACAAACACTCTTTGCTGCCCTAGAGCTATGACGAGTATCCTTGCTCCACTGAGGCTGCAACCTCTCATGTGCTAGTGCCCCTCCTAGCCCTAGAACTGCCACACAGGATGGTGCTTGGATCCAAGTATAGGTAAAGCAACAAAGTCCTGCCTCAGTGTTAGCAAAGAGACCTCTGTAATCTCCTTCTGACCAATTGTTTGACCCCTTTAATATCTGTGGACTGAGAGCTCCAGAAACACCTGCTACCATTGCTGATTCAGTGGCTCCCAAGGCCTGTTCCTGGTTTTCTGGGGCTGGGTCTGTGCTGCCCTCTCACCTAGGTGCTACAAACCTTTCTTGCTGATCTTCTAAATTGTCTTTGACTGGAAAATTATTTTGCCCCAACATTTTGTGAGTTCTCTTGCTTCAGGAATTGTTTTATGGAATTTGGGGAGAGCTCAGGTGAGTCACTACCTTTTATTGGCCATCTTGGCTCTGCCCTCTGAGAATCATTTAGACATTTTAAACTCGACATGTCCAAAGTTGAACTCATTATTTCCCCCCAAACTCTTCCTTTCTTTTGTATTACCATGGACAGCACCACTATACTACCAGTAACACAGGTGAAGTATCATTTTCAACTCCTCACTCTCTTTTTTTCTCATCATATATCTGTTGCCAACTTTAATGTCTCTCACTTATAGTCCTTTCTCTCCTATTATACTGCCACTACACAGTGTACTCCCTCATCGTGTCATGTTTGGGTTATTGCAATAGCCTAGTGGTTAGTTTCCCTGCAACATTAAGTCCCTTCTCCACCCAACTGTCAAAGTGATCATCCTTAAGTGCAAATCTGGTCCTACCATCTCTTTATCTAATAAACTCTCTATTTAACTCCCCGTCACCTCCAGAATCAAATAAAAAACCCTCTGTTGGACATTAAAAGTCCTTCATAACCTGGCACTGTTCAACTTTTCCAGACATCTTACAACTTATCGCATCTCCTTGTCCATCCTCTGTGATCCAGTGACACTTGCTTCTTTGCTGGTCCTCAAATAGGACATTCTATCTTTAGACTCTATGGATTTTCAACACCTGTACCTCTTGCCTTAAAAGTTCTCCCTTGTCATCTCCATTTCCTTGTTTCCCTCATTTCTTTAAGTACCAATTAAAATTGTATCTTCTACAAATGGGCCTTTCACCATCATTCTACTGCTTTCCCTCTAGTGATCATTTTTGTTTTATCTTGTATTATCTCTTGTTTGTACATAGTTGATTGAATCTTGTTTTTGCCTTTAGGTTGTGAACTCCTTTAGAACAGAGACTATCTTAGACCTTTCTTTGTATCCTCAGCACTTAGCAGTGTATTTGGCACATACTTGGTGCTAGATAAATCCTTGTGATTAATCAAGTTCCAAGTGCATTGTTAGAGTTTCCTCATTGGGTATTGATACACCAATAAAAGCAGAGAGTAAGTCAAAAATATCATTTTGTATCATATGTTGTTAAGATTTTTTTCTATTACATTTTGTGGGCTACCTATAATGCGCAAATTATTTCTGAGTCCTATCAATATCAGGTGTTTTAATTTGTATAGAACTCATGTGATAATGAAATAGGGTAGTTCTTGTACTCCATTAAAATTTTTTTTTCTCCACTCAAGTACTACATCATACCTTATCTTTATGGAGTTTCTCCATCATTTGTGCTAAATTATTTACTCACTTATTTCTTTTATTGAGCTTTTCTGATTATTACTCTAAATTTATTCTTAATTTATATTCTTCTTTGCAACTTTAGTTTCCCTATTTCACATTTGAACAATTATAGCTTTTTTTTTTGCTTTTTATTCATTATTTCAGAAGAACCATAGAATTTATTCCATCTCTTTTATTGAGGATCATTGGATCATATTCTAGAATGTAATAACGGTTACCTAACACCAAGGAAAATAATAATAATGATGATATTTATATGCTACTAATAATCATATTATTAACAGTAAGAATAGCAGTGGTAATAGTGGTAGAAGCAGAAGATATATACATATATATACAAGTTAATGTATGTGTATATGTGTGTGTGTTTGTATATGTATGTATAAATCCTAACAACCCTTCAAGGTAAGAAATAATAGAATTTCCATTTTATAGGTGAAGAAATTGAATCTAAAAGACATTAAGTCATTTGCTCACGGTCACCTGGTTAGCCTTTGTGTAAAGCAGGATTTGAAAATTGATCTTCCTGTCTCCAAATCAGGAAGACACTTTTTCACTGTGTGGTGTCCTATTCTTGCCTCCTTGCTTGTTCTATCTTCTTGTCTGTCTTCCTTTATAAGTTACCTCCAATTGTTTTTGTGCTTGGGAATTCTACTTATCCATAATCTCTTTGTTTGCATTTTTATTGCCTATCTTTTACTTTCTTGCTTTCTGGTAAGGTAGATATTTAATTTCTTTACTCTGCCTCTCTACCATACCACGCCATCCTTTTAAGAGAGCCTCCACGTTTTCTTCTGTCCAGTCCACTAGTGCTGGGCTATTTCAGAGGCCTCTTCAAGTGGGTGTAGGATATATTTCTGGGAACTGCCTTTGGCTACAGTTTAATGTGAACCTCACTCCTCATCAAGCATCTTGAGATGCTAGTTTTCCTCCTTCTGCAAGATTGTTTAACTGCTGTAATAGGGTCAGTGTGGGGCTCTCCCATGCCCCTTATAGCTGTGGGATAGAAGAACAAGAACCAGAGTGAGTCACAGCTATACGGGAAAATATTAGAATCTACCTCAGTTAAAACTCCAAAGAGGATGTTTTACCTAAGATACACTGCAAAAGGACAGGGGTATGGCATGAGGTCTTCAGCATGGCCTATTTTATGTCAGAGCAGAAGGTTTTAGGTTGCGCTTTTTCTTTCTGTAATCTTAATTACCTCTACCTATTTTATAACTAGTTGATTTGATATGAGATATTCAGGAATTATATTGATTTACTCTTCCATCATCCATCAGGTGACATGAACTTTAATGACTGTGCTTTTAATGTCAATTAAAGGTTGTTTCACTCATATCTGTAAGCTGTTATTAAACTTTAAGTGTACCCATGTTTTTAAACCATTTGTATAGCATATTGTGACTGCTTTCATTTCTTTATCCTTTTGAGAGTATTTTTTCTACCTCTTCAACTTCTGTCTTATTACAAGGCTAGTAGTTGAGATCTGAAGGAATCCCAAAATAATGGGAGATTCTGTCCATAAAGTATTTCACAGGGTGTATTTTGATTTTTAACAATTCTTTCCATTCTAGTACCAAGAAGCACACTGATAGCAAATTTTATTGTTATTAACAAGCCAATTGATATGCAAATAAATATATTTGATCAAGAAGGCAACACTGAGACACTAAATTTGGGAATATAGAAATAATGGAATGGGGGGGGCATGATGAGATTCAGTAGAATTACTAGAAACTTGGGGCCATATGACTATACTAAAATGTTTTCTCACTTCCTCCTAACAATGTTTCCTTTGTATTTTGTTCCCTTAGAATTTTCTAATATCCCCCATAACAAAGCTGTAGAAATTGTTCAGAGTAGAGTGACCAGAATGGTAAGGATCATTCCATAGGAGAATTTTAAGGAAATAGGATTTTTTTTAACATAGAAGAAATAAAACTTAAAAGGCTCATGATGGCTTTCTTAAAGGATTGGAAGGAATACATACACACATATATACATATATATGTGTATATGCACACACTCATAAACACATGAATATACAGACAGGTGTGTGTGTGTGTGTGTGTGTGTGTGTGTGTTTAGACATATCCTACCTGTCCCCAAGGTCAGAAATAGTTACAATAGGTAAAAATAGCTGAGAGATATAGATTAAATTTTTATAAGGGAAAATTGCTAATAATGAGCACTATGAAAGTTCACACCCCTAAAAGGCAATGATTGTCTTCTCTGGTCAGACCACATCTGTAGTTTTCTTTTTAGATCTATGAAGGAACTGTTTCATTTTTTGTTGTTTATTTCCCCAGTACCAAACACTGTTTGCAGCACACAGTAGGTATTTAATAAAGACTTTTCAATTGATTGAATTGAATGACATTACCCTACCATGCTTTTTCTTTTTTATATTAAAGATTCTCAAAATCTTGTTTCCTTGATCCAACATGCCATAATCTATCATCCGTTAAAAATCATTTTTACTTCAAGGATATCACTCCCCTTTTGTACCTCTGAACATATTTTGCCCTAATCGAAATATGTGCATAGACTCATACACAGAAAGCTAGATTAAACCTCACTTCTCAATCTCTTTATCATCGCTAATAACCCAAAAACCAAAACAGTAAACTAAAATGGCAATATCCAGAGGTAGTTAAGTGACACAGTGAATGGAGCACTGGGCTTGGAGTCAGGATGACTTTATTTCGAATCTGTCCTCAGACATAAGTTTTGTGACCCAAGGCAAGTTCTGTCTGCCTCAGGTTCCTCATCTATAAAATGGAGATCAGAATAACCCCTAATTTCTGGGCTGCTA
Organism: Phalanger gymnotis; assembly: GCA_028646595.1. Taxonomy (NCBI): domain Eukaryota; kingdom Metazoa; phylum Chordata; class Mammalia; order Diprotodontia; family Phalangeridae; genus Phalanger; species Phalanger gymnotis. The sequence continues at coordinate 3,784 of JAQQSZ010008567.1, read as the reverse complement.
TGAGGATCCAAATAACTGATAATATCGCAAAACGCTTTGTGAGTCTAGAAGTGGTATGTAAACACTAGCTATTATTATTAGCTATTATTTTAGAAACAACTAAGACAAGCTGGAATTCCACAGATTGTTGACCAGAATGTCAACTTGGGACTGGAGACTCATATGGAAATGGATTGCAAGAAGCAGGAAATTTTAACCTGAAAAAGAAAAGAGTTATGGTTCACATAGTAATTTTTAGCAAAGTATTCAATGGATTGTTATGTGGAAAGGGATTGCAAGTTTTTGGCCTTAGAAAAGCTGGCCTAAAAACAATAGGGAGATTATGTAAAGAGACTGATTTCAGCTTTATATAAGGGAAAGATTCCTTACAATAGAACTGTGCAAATGGGAAATGCACTTTCCTTGGGAGAGAATGTATTACTTTCCCCTTCACATTTTTGTAGTGATAATGTGATTAAAGATCTTTCCCACCCATTCAATAGGCCTCAGGTTGAGCTAGTTAAGGGAAGTTTCCCAGGTAGACTCTCAGGAAACTTGATTAAGAGAGGCTTGATTGTAGGCACTCTCTTTACTTACTAGGTAGGAAGCCCCAAGCCCACACCCTTTCTCTAACTAGGCTGAGGCCCAAGGCCCACACCCTTTTGCTAATTAGGTCACAAGAGGGATGAAGTCCTCAGGCCCTAAAAAGAGTACATATACCCAGAAGTAATCATAGAACTCAGAATCTGCAGAGAATTCAGAAGTCAAAATTCAGCCCAAGGAGAAGGAGCAGGAACTTGGGAATTGATAGAACTGCAGAGAGTCAAGATGACTTGATTTCAAATCTGTCCAGGGAGCTGCTGAGACCAGAGAACTGAGGGTGGAAGAGAATCCAGGCAAGCAGACAGTTAGGATTCATGAATGTTTATGGGGAGACCCCAGCAGAGGGGAAGCTTACAGGATGATTTGGTTCCTTGCTATAATACCATATTATAATTTCCTTGTTGCTACCTTGAAGTGGACTTACTAGTTTTAGTATATAATTACTGCTATATAGAATTGGACTTATTGGTCTTGGGATTTGATGCTCTGGTGTCTAAATAAATGTTGTACTTCTGCCTTCTACCTAGAGAGCTTTTTATACGTTGCAATTCCAAACCACACTGGCATGTTCATGGTCATCCTCGTGGTCATGAATTTTGCCTTACTGATACAATTTATAAACAGGGTCTGCATGACTGACCATGTGCAAAAGGCATTGGGACAGGGGGTCCTATTTAGTTATTACCTAGATTTAATGTCTGAGGCCCCTTCCTACTCCAAAAGTGTGTGGTAAATCAAGAGGTCACAAATAGCAAAAGTATTAGGTATAAATTCACAGGAATTTAAGAGGCAGGACAGCAAGAGCAGGGAAATGCCATAGATGGTTGTATCACAAAAGAGAGTAGCAATGTAGAAAACTCCCACAAAGTCTGAGTGATGTACATTGTAGGTAGAATACAACAACTCTGGATGATAAAAAGTTGGTTGCAACTAACTTCAAGCTCAATCTGGAATTTTGAGATAATTCTAGAAATTTTAAACAATTACTGGTGACATGTTTGAATTTCTAATCAATCTATGTTCCTGGCACATAATAGATGTTTAATAAATACTTGATGATTGAATTCAGTAATAGTTTTCTACCATTCCTTTTCTTTTTTCCCTGATATTTTAAAAAATCTGTAATCCCTTGACCTAAACTCATTAAAGATCATTTTTATATTCTAGTGATTTCCCTTCTCATTTTCACCTCTAGATACCTCTCATCCTATTCTAACAAGACCAATATTCTTTGTCTCATACCTATCCCATATGTTAAACTCATGTATAGAAATTTAGACAAAATATTAATTCTTGGCCTCTGCAACCCATGCTCAAACTTTTAAATTAAAAAAAAAGCTAAATTAAAATATTAGTATTAAATCTAGATAACATCTTTTCTAAGTAGATCCAGTTAACATCTCTTCAAGGTAAAGAATAGCCACATGTATGCATGTATAGTATAGAATTGTGTGTGTCCACACATATATAGTACTAAATACCAAAATCTCCAGTATATAGTTCTGCTTCTGAATGCTCATGTACATATGTGCATTGATATGTTTATGAAAATGATCTATGCACATATTGATGGCATCCTTGATGAAAATATAAGAAAGAAATAAGCAGGGTTTCACACAGTTTACATGAGACCACATCTTCAAATCCATAACATTGACTAAAAGGTATGGAAAGTAAACTTCTCCCTGGGTCAAGTGTTTGTTGTTTGTTTACAAGGTTGGGTAGAGTAAACAACAGCCTCAGAGGTTATTATCAAACTTAAGTGTCTACTATGCATTTGTTAAGATCATAAGAAAATTCCCTAATGGATAGAATCAGAGAAAACTTTTTATTCTGTCACTTGGCTATCTGTCAATTTCCCCCCATTTTTATATTTATGTTCATGCTCTTTTCAAGACAGCTTTCATGTACTTCTTATTCTAGGCCTTTTTTCCCAGGGAATATTAAATCTGTGCCCTTTTCATTGCCCTCTAGGTCAGCAAAAAAGTGGGGCTAATAGTCTCGCAGAAACAAGAGGACTTCAGTCAATCCCACAGGAAGCACAGGTAGGAAGTTTTTATTTTTGGCCATGAATCCTGGACTTTCCATTTAAGTTTCAGGGTGCGTCATGCAGTTGAGCATTGATTGAATAGGGGCACTGGTAGCTCTGAAGATCAAGCTGTGACATTTTTCTGAGTTTTGCGTCTGTTCACATTTATTACTGTACGGGCCTTGCTGACTGCTTACTTCAGGGAAACACGGGGAGAGGGAGGTTGTGCTTCAGAGTGTGGGTGGTTGAAAAAACTCTTTTAGTAGCAGCAGTTGGTCTATTTAGTCTGAAAAACAGACCACCGACAGCCCCCAAAATGCTAAAAAAAATTGCAATCGATTTAAAAATATATATTATATTACATAAAAGACTGAGTTGGAGTTCTAAGCATTGCTCCACAGCATCACCAGCTGCTAAATGAAGCAGTCCCAGGCTTTATGCTGTAACCCAGAGAATGTTCAGCCTTCTTACTGCCCTGGCCTTCATAATAGAAGGAAAATCACATACACTCACACACGTAGCAATTCAAATGGGACAAATTTCCCCATGTTCTGTAGGTTTTGCATGCCTTTTTAAAAAAACAAAAACAGGTGCAGTAAAGGCTTCCCCAGGCCACCTGGGGAAATGAGAAATAATATAATAAACTAACTGTCCTATTTAGGGTCATTTAGGAAGTGATTCAACAGCAGTATCTGTGAAAAAGCAAATCTAAGGAGAGTTTAGTTCCAAAGTTTTTAATACTGTAAAATAATTTTTATCCTCATTATTTTTCATAATCAATATTTATTAAAAGGAGAGGGACCTGTTTATTCAACTGGTGAAAAAAAATACATGCAAAGGGGCATGATAGTTTTTTTTTTCAAATATTTCAAAGGAGGAAAAAATAGACTTTTTTTTTTCATTTAAGTCCAAGAACAGGTGGGAGGGGGTTGAGCTAGGGGAGAGGGAAGAAAGGAGGAAACAGGGAGACGAGAGCCTCTCACCTGTGCCTGCTCTAGAGGGGGTTGATCTTGATTTCTGAGCCTTGGTGCAGGGCACACAAGGAAGCACACAGTGAGATGAGGTTCCAGGGGCTACAGGTTTAGGAAAACAACATCGGGGGTGGAGAGAGTTACACATCCAACCAGAAGTGAGGGCTGGGATTCTCCTTGCATCAGCAGCACAGCTTCTTTT